>BMAV01017681.1:0-11360 GCA_019973955.1 Trichonephila inaurata madagascariensis | reverse complement strand
TCGGGGCTCCCCGATATGGGTGGGTGGGGGGGCTTTACGTTACGCCCTGAACAAAAAAATACTTGACTTAAATCCCACCTCAAAAAACTTCCCCGTTAAACAACAGTGATCCTTCCCAAACGTGTCTTTTGGGAGACCATGTAGTTTAACTCTCCCCCCGTCTGTTAAAAAGGCCCAAAGGCATGGGTCCACCCACGACTAAAAGAAAAGTACTGAACCATTAAAATAATCAGGAGGAACCATTAAAAAAATTAGCATTGAACCCCTTTAAAAGCGACAAGGATTTGAAAAAATCTTTCAAAAAATTTTAAAGAAACTTGACTTTTTAAAGCAGATATAAAAAAAATAAGATTTTTTAGATTTGGTAAGCAATTTTTTTTTAAATTTTTTTTTTATGAAACTGTTGTTTATATTTTACTCACAAAGGGGCACGACAAAAATTCATTTGGGATCGAGACTTGGTGTAATGTAGTACCTTTTGGGTGTTCACCCCTAAAAGGGGAATTCCGTCGAATGTCAGTAAATTCGGAGAAATCAGGCTTCGAAATTCATGTTTGGGGCATACAATTAAATTTTAATTTTCCGCAACGAGTTCGTAGCGTTGGTAAGTCGTCTGTTTTCACTAGGTTAGGGTTCGTTTCCCGCGCGATCCCCTTTGTCAGTTTCACTTTTTTAAAAAAAATTTGAATAAAAAAAATTTTTTTAATTCATTTATTATCTGGTTATGCTGTCATCAAAAAAATTTCGAAAAAAAATAAAACTGTCGAAACCCCCCATACCAATGTCCCTTTAATGTTTTAATTAGATTTAATTTATATATATATATATATATATATATAAAGAGGTAGCGCGGAAGTATAGCTATTGGAGACTTAATGTACTTGAGGTTAGTTGAATGAATGTGAGAAATTCTATAGAAGCAGACAACGTATATAATGAATCAAAATATCCCTTCTGTCTCAATGATCAGAGCGTAAAGATGGTCGAGAGCTTGTCCTTTTGTAATTTCTATATAATTCCACGAATTAATTATTTGAGTTGTGCTCTTTCAGGGTTTTGCAATTTAGGAACTTTCAGCGAATTAACCAATAATGGAAATGATTGCTTATTGTTGGCGCTAAAATAAGAATCAGAGAAATGTTTCATTCAGAGAAATGCGTAAAATCCATTCAAATACTTTCTATTTCAACTCAAAAGTAATTGAGTTCATAGGCATGTTTTTAATTTGAATTAAATAGCATGTTAAACTTTATTTCAAATTTATTTAGATAGAATGAAATGTTACGTTTCATTAGAACTAAAAAAAGTCTAATAATTTATAAGGCTAGTTTGTAAAAATTGCGCTATTCATATGAAATGAATAAAAGATAGCAATTTTAAGAATACATTAAACTAATAGTGTGCTATGCCTCTTTCTCAATTCCTACTATTAGCTCACACTCTCTATATATTTATTTATCTTTGTGGAACTTTCAATCGTTAACCTCTTCAGGACGGGGCGATTTTATACAAGAAGCTTGCTAGGGACATTGTGAATGCGTAAGGACGGGGCGTTTTCGTCGCTAAGCCTAACTTAAGAAAAAAAAAGCAAACATAATAAAATCCCAGTACTAACGTCGAAATTTTTGGTACACCTTTAGATTATTATATAAGTTTTCTGTTACATTAAAACTAGAATGTAATAACGTTTTTTTTTAATTTGTATGAAATTTTATAAAAAAAATATCACTTACATTGGGAAATAAATTTAGTAAGCGCTATTCAAATTTTTCCAAAATTTTCATTGACGAAACATATTAGTAAACTTTCAAATTAATAAAAACATTATGATAAAGATTATTTATAAAAAGAAATAACAAAAACAAAATGAAGACTGAGTGTGAAAAATCTCGAAGCATGGAGAAACGCTAAGTCCTACATTGTTATGATTTGCAAGCATGAAATGCTTGTTATGTTTTTTTTTATTATTATTTATACACGGTTTGTGACTATACACTTTGGCTTTTTCACCCTTTTTGTTCATATTAAGGTTAGGAAAATGCTTTTAAAACAATCAAATAATCTGAAGTCAAGGTTTTTGAAATAAGAAAAGTATACGAAATATATTCGAAAGCAACAAAAACTATAGCAGAACTGACGCTAAAGCTCTAAAACACTCAACACTGTTAAGAAAAAGAAAACAAAAAAGCATTGGGAGAGTTTTTAGAAACGCGAATGTTTTATATCAAGTGGAAATTTTACGAGCTATTTGCTTACATTTCGTATTACCCCCCGAACTTAGGTGATGTGCAAAATATCAAGTCCAGGCAAAATATAAAGTAACTGAAGGTCAGGTTACTCTAGCTACGTTCAATATCAATATAATGACCCTAGGATGGCATCTAGTGGTTATTAAAAAACGTTCTAGTTGAAAAGTCATATTTGCATCGCCCGGCCTACCACGGCACCTTTGTAAAATGCACATTTGCACCAACCGGCCATGAGATGTGTCCTGGAAAAATGCATATTTGCACTACCCATCGCGAAGGGGTTAATAAAATACATTTTAAAGCTCTCGAAGTAGCTGAAATTTTATATACATGATTAATTTGGATGAGAATACGATAATTTAATTATAATTAATAAAGATTAATTGATTGAAACTGATTATTTAAAAAATTACAAATGCAGCCACGTTGGCATCTGTTTCGGCGACTTGTATCAGAAATTTAAAAGGTTTTTTTTCTCACGTTTTAAAGCATTCAGTTGAACTGAACTTTTATATACACGATTCTGTTGGATGACAATACGATACTTTAATGATGATTAATAAAAATTAATTACCACTTAATGTTGTGATTATGTCACATGTATATTAATTGTAACTATTCACAATAAAAAGTAGCTAAAATTAAATTTTTCTTTGTTGATCTAAGTAGGAATTGAGTTAAATTTTATATATATATATATATTACTTATTATAGGTTAAAACAGTGTTTCTCAAATTATAAGGCACACCTCCTAGGGGGTGTGATAACCCTATGAGGGGTGCCCGAACTGAAAAGTCAAAAACAAAAGATTAAACAAAAATTATTAATTTACTGAAAGTAAACAAACAAATTACATTCTAAATATAATAAAATGTAAAATAAACTTTTTCACTCATATAATACACTTATAATGCATCAGTACTGCGCAATGTATTTTGTAATTAATTTAACAATACTGATTTAAGAACAAGTTTAATAATTACCAGTCACCCAACGGAATTTTCATTTATATATATATAAAAATCTTTAAAAAATCAACACTTTTAAACATCGAACTTCCGTGCTGCTTTCGGATTGGGTATCATTTGCTCCACACACGTCACTCCTCTAACAGTAATACTTTTGGTCTCTTCTAAAAATAGCCTTTTAAATATTAAATTTTAATTTCAACTTTTAAAGTTTATTTTTCTCTTAAAAAACGTTTTTCTTTAACAAGAAATATTTTATTTTTACACTGAGAAATTGATGAATTTTCCATATACACTCGAAATCAAATGATAGAAAGTTACAGCTAGACATAGATGTACTCCAGTAAAGTATCTGGAACGACCTATTTTTTTTTTTTTTATTACGGGTAGCACTTTATAATTTGTTAAATATTGATAAATTTGGGGAGTATCGTCAATTTTTACTTCATTAATATAACATCACAGAACTGTTTAAATAACTTTATTCATGTGCATATACTTCGGTGAAAAAATTTTAATTGTACAATGATTTTAATGTGTTAGATCAGTGCTTCTCAAACTTCCAATATTTGCGACCAAATTTTTAATCATAAATTTCATTACGCCCCCTCCGTGCAATATTAATATATTATGATGCTAAAGCTATAATATGATTTCAATTATAAGCCCCACAAATTATCAAGATGAGTATTAAACTTTGTACATAAATTTGTACTTAGCAAGTCCATGAAAAAGTCACTAGTAATTAAGAAACTTGTTCTTAACTTACTATTTATAAATTAATTTGCAAATACATTGTGCAGTACCAGTGGCTCACAAAGGAATTTTTTTAGGGGTCCAGATTCAATAGTCCATCATTTTTCATTTCATACCACAATGCACCACCCAACATTTCCTTTAATTTTTCGGATTGTCGCGAACAAAAAACAGTAAAAAATTAACTATTGAATGAATAATTAGCATTAATTTATAAAATCAATTATTAATTACAAATACTTAATTAAATTTTACGTATTATATACATAAGATTATATAATCAATTGAAAAAGAAACCAACGGCTAATGAGGGGGGTCCGGATACGAGGAACCCTCTCCCTCTTGTGTGAGCCTCTGTGAGTACTAATACATTTATAAGTATATTATCTGAGTGTAAATGTGTCAGAATGTATTTTGTTTTGCTTCTTTTTAGTAAATAAACAACTTTTATAAATAGCTATTTATTTTCGACTTTCGATATGCCCGCGCCCTTTTCGTAGAGTTATCACGGCCCCCTAGGGGAAGCGTGCGCCACAGTTTGAAAAACGTTGCTTTAAATACATCTTCATATAACTTTAATTATATATAAAAAATCAATCAAGCAATCACGATACATTTTGCATTATAATTAACCCTAATATTAATAAAAAAATGGCCTGATAATTGGCATATCATCTTAAGATATTTTTAACAGTGGGATTAGATGAACACATGATGCAAAATTTGTAGAACAATCAGTTGCGTTAAAAGCAAATGTATAAAAATGTAGATAACAACAAAACTTCTGAATGATCTTTCGCACTCGCCTTACCTTAATTTATTGAATTTCATTATCTCAAGGAACATGAATAAGTTAAAAGCATGAGATCCTAGAACATCCCGTTGCAAAGATATTTGTTGATATAGAAAAGGATATCTTTGAATCACGAGTCTGTGATAGGGGATAGCAATCTTTGGTTCATTTATTTGAACAAAGAATGGAATGTAATCTTTTGATGCCACACTACTCTATTATCTCAGTATTCTTTTCGATGTGAATTAAATACCTAAATTCGCGTACTTAACTTAAGCTTATATTCCTTTTGTAAGAATTAG
The DNA here is from genome assembly GCA_019973955.1 of Trichonephila inaurata madagascariensis. Classification (NCBI taxonomy): domain Eukaryota; kingdom Metazoa; phylum Arthropoda; class Arachnida; order Araneae; family Nephilidae; genus Trichonephila; species Trichonephila inaurata. The sequence continues at coordinate 6,292 of BMAV01017681.1, read as the reverse complement.
TGTGTTTATATTATTTTACCTTCTAGTACTTCTGTATCCATATCAGTTATTCGGTTACTTTAGAGGTACAATTTGTAAATTTTCAGAATGTTTCGTTCGTTAATAAATATTACATTATATATATAATACTTTTGGAGGAAATTGAGCAAAATTAATTATTCAATATGTTTCGCATAATTCATTTTCTCATTTTTTTTTTTCACATTTTAGAAAAACTCGCTTTGTAATGTTAACTCTCTGACAAATATGAAATTACATATCGAGAAACTTTCGAGAATTTTTAACAATTTTTAAGGATATATAAACAAGTATTTGAATTGAAATTCTCAATTAATTCTCAATTCTGAATTGGAATTCTCAATTTAATATAACTATATTAAAAATTAAAAGCTACAGAACGTTATTGTAAGAAGTTTCAGACATACAAATATTTAAATGTTAATATTTAACACATAAATATTGCACAAAAACCTTTTTCTAATTGAATTTTCAGAAGATATTAATTGAATAAATTCCATGATATACTGTATTTTAATTAAAAATTCTAAAAAAAAAATTGGTATTGAATTAAATTATCAATATTTTGCAATACATGCGTGATACATGTAAATTTAATTTATTTAACAATAGGCGATAAATACTCATGCCCGAAATTAAGGTCACAAATGTTTTTTTCGTCATAATTTTAAAATGCCCCAATAAAACTGATATATATTTTTCTTCTTTTGTATTTTATTTATTTTAAAGAACGGGTAGTACAACTTCAACCTTAAGAAAAGATATTGTTAACCGCATTTCTTAAACTGCGGGATGCCGGTCCCAGGAGGGCATGATAACCCACCAGGGGGCGCGAGCATATCGAAAAGTTGAAAATAAAACATTATTTAAATATTATTAATTTACTGAAAGGAAAGAAAACAAAATACATTCTGACACAATAAAAAATAAATACGCATTTGCACTGATATAATATGCTTATAAATGTATCAGTACTGCACACTGTGTTTGATAACTAATTTAACAATGCCAAGTTAAGAACAAGGTTATCAATTACCAGTGACCTCATGGGCTTGTCATGTATAAAATAATATAAACAATTTAATACTTGTCTTGATAATTTGTACGGTTTGTAACTAAATTCGCATTGTAGATTTCCATCCAAGTACATTTTTATTGAATTCAATACATTGCTATTGCTTGGATGGGAAGGGGATCAACGAAGAAAATTATGACTGAAAATCGGGTCACAAGTATTGAAAGTTTGAGAAGCGCTGCGTTAACCGTTAGTTATTGCAGAACTACTGGATTAAGACCGTTCAAGCATAAGGGAATATAGTCACCAGTTTTGTGAATATTGCATCAAACCAAACAAGTAAGTCCAGTGCTTCTCAAAGTTGCATAATACGCGACCCAATATTCAATCATAATTTTCATCACGCCCTCATACAATAACTATGTATTGAATTCAATAATACTACAGTTTGAACCTAAAACTGCAAAATGACTTTAACCTCTTAAGCACCTTTAGAGTATATAAGCGAATCGCTAAGCCAAAGCGTTTATTTCTTCGGACGTATATATACGTCTTTCCAAAGTATGATATTTTCTGTGCAGTGCTATCAATAAAATTATTCCGACGGCTTTGGAATGCAATAAAAGTACCTTGACAGTGTTTGCGAAGGATTTACTTATTTCAGATTAATTGCTCATCTTTATTCCTCTCCCCCCATACATCACATACGTGTGCCTACGTGGGAAACAGTTGGCATTAGAAAAACGAATCGCTTAACTTTTAATCGGAAGTTATGGGAAAAAATATAAACCGGACAAATTATGATAAATGTTAATTTTTGTTTTTAATTACATATATGATAAGCCCATGGGGTCACTGGTAAATAATAAACTTCTTAAATTAGGATTGTTAAATTAGTTACAAAATACATTGTGTAGCACTGATACATTTATAAATATAATATACCAGTATAATGTTTATTTTATTTTTTGTTATGTCAGAATATATTTTGATTGTGTACTTTCAATAAATTAATAATTTTTTAAAAAATTTTTTGTTTTTGACTTTTCAATATGCTCGTGCCCCCCTCGTACAGTTGCCACTTCCCCAAGGGTGGTGCGCCTCACAGTTTGAGAAGAGCTGTGAGTTAGTCTGTTTATAGTAAGAATGATTCTCATAATCATTTAGATAAACGGGGCTTAAGTTTTCAATCACCGTGGACCCCTTTTATATATCAGCCTGACATTAGGAATATTGATTCAAGATTTTGACACCTCTCCCTTACTCTCAACGCATGACAGAGTGGTTCCTCAATAATCCTAAAACTGCCTCTGTTATACACACTTTTTAAGCACTCCTTTTTTACCATTTAAAAAACAGCAAATATCTAATTAAAAATATTACAAAATATAAATTTTAAATAAGTAAACAATGTATCAAATTGCATTAATTATAAATTTTACTGAAGATGGTGATGCATTTCTTTTACAAATGCGCTGTTATACCAGGTGTAAAAGTTTTGGTTCTATGCTTTTCCAGGAGGTTTCTTTATATACTTATTTTTAAGATAAAAAAATTCGATTAAAAAATCAAAAGGGATGCAGCTACTGTCGTATTTTCTCTCTATGAATTCAGTTTTTAAACTTTGCACATGTGTTTCTACTGTTTTTTTAAAGAATATTATGTTATAGTAATCGCTATGTAGTTGCTAACAATGAAAAAATTAAACATTATTGATAGAAATAGATGTTCTGTTAGATATTTTCATTGCGGATAATTTAGTGACCTAGTCTAGGGTGGCACATCTTTCAATTTGTTACCACGAGGCCTTTTAGAGTCTGTAAAAGAGTGAAATATTAACATTAAATGAGAGACCTTCGCAAATCCCCTACAAAAGCGTTGAGGACTCTCCGTCTGTCCACAAACCACAATTGAACAACCCTTGATTTAGATAATCAATTTAAAAGGAAAGACATTACCAGGCTTAAAGCTAGCCGATATCAAACGGAGGGAGGTTGATGGGTACAAGAAGCCCAAAGGTGGCATCACAGTTATGGAAATTCCAAACAAGTGGCACAGTCACGAGGGTGGTCGTCCAAAATTGCCACAACAAAATATCGACATATACGCACGATCGCTACTTGGTATTGGACGACATAGGTGGACAATGGCTCCTCAACTTGCTCGTGACCTTGCTGCTGTATCTGGAAGAAGAAATTCCAGGCAAACAATCTACAGCCACCTTGCAGAGATTAGCTTTTACGCACGACGTTTAGCCTGATGCTTCCTTTTGACATCATCCAGCAAGAAAATCCGGATATTCTGGAGTTGAAAACATCAGTTGTGGACACCACAAGACTGGGGGCGTATTTTTTTCAGTGATTAGTGGAAATGTACCCGACAAAGTGATTCTCGTCGAGTGTTAACCTGGAGAGAAAATGAAGCCTCCTTTGGTCCCTTCTACTTAACAATAATCTACAAATTTCGCGAAAAACGAATCATTGTGTGTGGTGGCATTGTGTTGGGCAGTTGCACATTACTTTACACTTTCGATTCGAGTACTTGTAAAATACAATGATATAGAAATGAGATTCTAGAAGCCTACGTGAGGTTTTTTGGTTTCTATGGGCCTGGTAGTGATATATATATTCTATTATGTAAAAAATTTCTGCTATATGGGGAAGGTGGATCCATAAGGCATTGCTTAATCCTAAATCGATGGCCTAATTCAGCGACTGCTCTAGAAATCATAATAGATCTCCTCTTTAGATAAGACTATTTTTGTATCTACATTTGCTGTATCTCTTGAACTAAAATTTCTTTCTTCTTAGGATTTGTAGGTTTTACAACACTTGTTCACTTGATTTCTTATTTCATTTCATTATAATATAATATATATATATGCAAAATCATAAGCTGATCCTTAAAACTGAGCCATTAACACTAGAACGTCCGGGGTTTTGATCACCCTTAAACATCCACCGGTGTCATTTTGACACCGCGACATAAAATATATCCTAGAAAACTCTATTGAAACACAAATATTTGAATATTTACATAAGCATAATGGAAAATAGCAAATGGTTGAAAGTTGAAAATAATGGAAAACTTTTTATGTTGCTTAATGTTTACAAAATGAAAATGAAAAAGAAAAAATAAATAAATTGGAATATATAAGACAACATTATTGTACCAATGTTTCCCCTTTAATTATGCTTTGCACATCATAAGATAATACATATCATTTTCTAAGTTTTGTAGGCTCCTTTTTTTATTTGAATCATTTTTTTCAATCTCATTCTTGTTACTCTCTTACAATGCAGTTCAATAATTCTTCAAGGTTATTTATTCAGTCTGAATTTTGGGTAAGTATATTATCTGTAACTTCCTTTTGTATGTCATATCCTAACTCTTCTGTGCTGAGAGTTTTTTATCATCAACTGGATGAGATTATCTTTGGTTATCCTCTATGACATCGGCACCAACCAATGAGCTGAAGCCTTATTAAATTTCATTGCCTAACTCATGAGCAAAATGCTCAATATCTTGTTCATATTTGCTTATATTATCTCTCTCTCATATATATATACAGAGAAAAGATAAGAAAAGCAAAACATTCATCACTGGGTCTCCAGTATAATTAGACAAACAGACATGAAATTTGGCTTTAATGGTTTTTCTCCCCCTTTAAGTAGATATCTTCCAGGAAAGTGTTTTGTGGAAATCTTCCAAGGTGGGGGAGTCAAACAGATTGAAGTTAAAATATCTTTGTGAGCTATATATGCCACGAGTCCTTTTCACGTGGTCGAGTTTGGACATACAGACAGGACAAAATTAATCAGTAACTGGACAAGGTAAAGATGAGTCAAGTTACAAGACTTTTGGCAAAATTATTTTCGTGGGATATTTTTGGTGGAAATATTTTGTCTCAAAATCTTGCCACATTGTATTATAGTGAATCGATTAGAGCTAGTTAATTAAAAAAGCATGATATCTTGGCTTGGAATTCGTGCTATCTTAGCCCGAGTGAAATCATGCACTCGATACTAACGAAAGTGACCACTCGGTGTGACGGAGTCACCCCAATCTTTTTTTTTTTTTTAGAATTATCTTTATTGTACGCTATAAAAATCGTAATTCCAGTGAATAATTTAACTAAGAGAAAATATGCTTATCTACTTTTAAGTTCAATAATTTTTCTTTGATAACTGGAGAAAAAAATCCAATAAAACTAATTAAAATGCATCAAATGTGCGTGACTTTAATGAAGGACACCCAAACACTTTTCGCTAACATTACATATATGTTAGTTGCAGGCAAAACTGACATATTTTGTTCAAGTTATTGTTGTTTTTCTGTCCTTAAACGATCGACAAAAGCAGCATGTTAAACCTTTTCTTGCTTGTGTCTTTTTGGCAGTGCGCAATGTGACTTGTGGAATACTTGTGTCTTCATATCTTTTTCACCAACTGGGTGGTGTATTTGGTTTTTCTTTGGCTTTCTGCACCCAAGGTTTTGGGTTCAACTCCAGCCCAAGTCGATAGATTTTCTTGATGCAGAAAATCAACAGTGGCCTTGTCGTATGATTATTCGGTATGTAAAAAATCACTTGAAGTGCTCATTTGGCTTGGGTGATCTGGGAAAAATTAAATTCCTAAGTTTAATTTCGAATCGTCAAAACTCAGGGGCCTCCCTCTGAGGAGGAAACTGAGCTTCAAAATTACTTGCGGCAATTGGTATCACCTATATTATGGTGCCGAAATAAAAAGATACTAACTCTTGGGGAAAGAGCTAGGTCTGCAAAGGTAAAAAACACTAATACGCAGCCCCATTAGTAGGAAAAAATATCTTTTTCAATGGAATTCTTTGGGTAGCATTTTAAAATCTCCCTTTCGACTCGAACGTTTCATATCCATTGCTTTTATCAAATTTACTTTCGTGATCATGATTAACATCCATTATTTCAGCAAGTTCTTTCTTCCCTTGTTTAATCAGTTTTACCTGCCTCCAACAGAGATAGCAGATATCCATTTTTTAATATTTTTTCATTAAAATTTTCTAAATCATAATGAGTCATACAATAAAGCAATCAAACCATTAAGTTATTCACGTGTATCCAGCTCAATGAAAATATTTAGGAACAAAAACGGTTCCGATGGGAACTCAGTCAAAACCCAATTACCTTAATATTGTAAAAAAAAAAAAAAAGCTTGCCACTCCCAAAAAGAGGAAGATATGCGACAAATATGCATTCATTCCCACAAGAGCATCCCGGGGGGG
>BMAV01017680.1:32747-55307 GCA_019973955.1 Trichonephila inaurata madagascariensis | reverse complement strand
AAAGAAGTTTAAAGTCTTTGTCAAATTAATGGAAAGGTAATAAATAAACTATATCTGAATAATGACATTTTTTATAGAATAAATAACCCGCCCACAAAACAATTCCCTAGTATAATTGATTGCGTAAAACTACGCTATACTAATCAATGATTTCTATGTACCGTTTCCAAAAAGTCATTTGATTAGTCTGGTTTTTAGATATGAAAAGAACTGTGCGGGTCCGCACACAAGTGAAAGAAACGCACTTAAAATGCCTTAAAATAAATGTTATCTGGTCTCATAAATGGAATTCTAATTTAATTAGTTTCCCTCGTTTTGTACATGCTTGTTGGGATTAAAATAGTTTCCTTCCAGAACAAAATAAGTTTTTGAACTGGACTTTTCGAAATTCCCGAAGTTTTGATGAATCTAAGTACGAAGAAAAAAATTTCTAAAATTTCCAAAAAGCCTTTTTTGACGTCATTTTCCAGGGGAAAACCAAGATTTTCAAATGAAAATGAATAAATAATTATGCAATGATGTTGTCGCTTTTGAATTTCAAAACTTTAGGATCTGAAGGGTTCTAGCCTTTTTAAGAATACATTTAAATTGCATGAGATTTAAGGTACATTTGATTTTCCATTTAGAGCCCAACAAACATAAATTTTTTTTTTTTTTTTTCTTTCGTTCTTATGCTTCAGCTTAAAGTCTGTAAAATTGAATTTTTTGCTTTATCCTGAAGTATTTCAACTGTAAATCTTCATGCCATGTTCATTCGTAATAATTTAAGAACTTTTGAAACAATACACAGAAGTTATAGAATAAAAGAAAAAATATTCAACCACACGAACAATTCTCTCGTTTCATTGAATGTTCTAAAATATTTCATTTAAATTTGCGTGAAGACTAATAACTTTACAACAGGAGATAAACAATCATTACACCTTTAAGTATGTATTCTTAATAGAAAATGAACAAATTAAATTTATTTACAAAAAAAAGTAAATATTTAAATTAGAAAAAAGTAAATAGTAGTTGAGAGAAATAAAATTAACAATTTACAGTCGAAAGAACATTTTATGTGAGTCCTGATGATTGCATTGAGAAGGACAGATGGTCTATAAGTCATATCTCAGCCAGCACCCACGTAGACGCATTAAAAGAGCATCGTCTGTAGCAAATATGGTAAGAACAAGGAGATATGACACGTTTAAAAGTTGTCGGTGTTGACTTCAAACTTAAAATTTAAGCAGTGATGGCTCCGCAAATCCCTTCCTTTATTTCATGTACACTTTTGACATTCCGATATCGACCAGAGTCTTTTTCCGTTGATTCGTTACTAGCGGCCTGAACTCATGATGCCCAATAAGTGTGCCATTGACACTCACAGTAGTGACAATTCATTTGGTAATAATGCTGGGTTTGGGCAATGCGGACGATGGAATTTATTTGTAAAATGATAATCGTCGTGTGCCTAAGTATTAATAAGACCAACCACGCAGTATTCATCCACCGAGTGACAAATTAGCATTACGTTTTTGTTACGATAGCAGGTAACCAGTTATGTATTCAGAACCCTTTCATATACCAACTATACATGGATACTGCGATGCTCCTGATGACTCTACAATACCTTCGATGAATTTATTCCAATTAAAGAATAAAGCATGGGTGATTTTCCTGTTATTTGCTATAATGATGGCAGTAAAATTGATGGCAGAATCAAGTTCGTTTTTGTTGTGTTCAGGAAGGGTATTTAAACCGTACACTTCCAATTTGGAATTCGTGATGGATGTACAGTTTATGCAGTTTAAATTTTATGTTTAAACTTCGCCATTAAATGGATCACTGTAGATGGATAAAAATAGTGTCAACGATCAAAATAGTGTCAACCTCAGATTATCTAATTTTTACAGACTCCCTTTCCTCCTTGGATTATCTTAAGTAAATTTGTTCATCTAACAACATAATCGTCGAGATCCAAAAAAGCAACACATAGAAGCCTAAAAAATAAAAACACCTCAATATATTTTGCATTTGTTCGCGGACACTTTGGTATCTTAGAAATGAGTGTGCCGATTGGCAAGCAAAAGCTGCAAACAAGCGCAAAATTGACATTACAGTTAATATTCCTAAATCATTTTACAAGAAGATTATGAATGAAAATGTGGTAATGTCTTGGAACCAAGAATATCTCATTTCAAATAAGGGGATCTCTTATAAATAAGAAATTTTTTCTAACCATTAATGAGAGACTGGCCTACTATCATTTTTATACTAATTTCAAAATAATTCAATTTTTAACTGGTCATGGCAACTTTAAAAGCTACCGGAACAAATTTCATTTAATTCCGTCTTCTTCTTGCAATTGTGATTTTGGTGGCAAGGAAAATAATGAACATGTGCTCCTTTTGTGTTCCATGTTTGAAAGAGAACGAAAAATCCTAAAACTGTCTTTCAAGAAACTTAATATTAAATAGCCTCCGAATCTTCACCAACTTATTTCTACCAGCAGTGCTTTTGAAAAGTTCTGTAAATTTATTGTGTAAATATTTGTAATCTTTCATGACATTAATTTTTTCTCTTTCCTTTGTAATTTGTGCTTATATATATTTTTCTAAGCCCCGTGTGATACTTTGTGGTGCATGGGGATTTTATAATTGTTTTCAATAAAAAAATAGAAATAAATGCCTTCAAAGTTAATAATGCTTTTTATCAATGGGATAACGCCTGATACCTGCTTCCTATTGCATGAATCAATCACCAAGGTGTACAGATACTTCACAAGCAATCATTTCATGATCTCTCTCCAACAAACACGTATGAAACATAATTGATGCACCTTGCAACTCTTGCCATAACCTCGTTCAGTAGACGAAATGTGTGGAATAATTGGTAGATTCTTATCTCTAAGGACGTTATTCCATACTCTCAATAATTCTGCAACTAGATGTCTACTTTTGAAAAGAATAGTTAGTTTATTATATGTCAGTTTATATTTCTTGTTTTAGTATTTACCCAAATAGAATATTCTATATGCCATGAATTTAAGTTAGATTCTGAATCTTCACAATTCATACAAGAGAGTAAATAAATAAAATAACAGGTGGAATTGAAAATTAATGAATCATGTCCGATGTTTGAAAACTGTTAATTTATTATGTCTGACTAAGAATGATAATCTGGATCTCCTTTTCCATTGCTATATAAAATTACAAATATTTAGAATAATGATATTGACACAAAGTTAAACTCGGTGGGTTATAAAAGTTAATAATTGAGCTTGCATCACAACAAATATTTCGGAATAGCTAGGCATAATGAGAGAAAACTTTAAATATCTTCTCTTAGCGCTTTAAAAGACGACGGAATTAGGTTTAAGGTAACGTAGAGGCGATATACCGGTAAACCCTCAACTCTCTCTATATTTTTCTGTTACAATAACATACTTCTAAAATATTAATTCAATAACTAGAAATATTTCGCTAAATTTTATTTTACTTTTGATTCAAATCCATGTAATCCTATCAATTCAGTATCTGCGTGGGTGAATGTACCAAATAGAATATTTTTTTTATTTACAAATTAAATACATTGTCTGACAGAAAATGCAGCACCACCAAGTAAGTGGGTAGAAATGTGATAACAATTGATACAAGTACTATTAGTGAATTTCCTGTTTCAGTAACGTGTGTATTTAATATTAGAGTCCTTGTAAATGAACATTTTGCTACATAGCAGAAGTATTTAATTATAATTTTCAAAAAGTCCATGTGGTAAAATAATTATTTACTTGATTCAAATCTTGTATATTTGCTCACACATTTCAAAGCAAGTAATTAAAGCTTTGTTTCTTACTTAGTCGTAAATAGCAATGGACAGTGGAATTAAATATTTCACGTAAAGGTTTCGTTCATATGCATACCCCAATAAGCTGCTTATGAAATGTATTATTTTGACTGAAATCCTGTTAGCAAAATATGACCCATTCATTGAAAGAACAGTATTTTATTGGAAGGTGGGTGACATAGATATGTAAATTTTAGTACATGAACTTGAAGCAAATATTATTTTCCCCTAATGCATAATTAACGTAGCTTGCTTATAATGAATGTTATTGAAGTGAACTTTTCAGTATCAATTTGGTGGGCGTTAATAGATTCTTCATAAGAGTTGGCTTTTGTGCAATTCAATTTTAACTCAATAATATACAAACTATTCTCTTGATATATTGGAGCATCCAAATTTCCCTGCACTTTCCTCAGTTTGTCGAGAGTAGATGATTATGAGATCGCCAACACATTCCTTTGGATGAGTCTACATGTACGTTCTGTTGACAATCTGCATACAGGTTCACGTCTAGGTGAGCTTGGTTATTAGTGAAGTGACATTTGGCAAAAATGAGGAGTAGTGTGAGATTTTAAAAAATAAATAACTCATTTATTTCGTCCACAGCTATTAGTTAAGTATGTACAGCTGGTTACAAGTTATTCACATTATTGACAATGTCCATTCAATAGAATATGTTATTAGTAAAGAAGGAGGGGAAAAATACGTTTTTACAAATGTTCCAAAATCGACTCGTTCTCCACTGTTTAGCGTTGGGGGCGATTCTTCTAATCCACCTCGAATTTCAGTCGAACTTTCCGGCTCGTTGAGTGTTTCAGGAACATCGGTTATCGGAGCTATGTTAGATAAAAGGACTCCGCAATAACTTAGAGGTGCTAGTGTGGATATAAACGGTGTAATGCAATCTACATGAAGAAGTTGATTTCTTAGCTGCGAGGAGAAAACGTTATAACGCCTATTTATATTTCCTTCTTCTATCCATATGGTCCAAACTCTATGTCCAGTGAAAGCATTTATCTAAGAATCTGTATCCCCAGAAAGTATGTATCTATACGAATTTTTATTTTTGTTTTTCAGTTTTTTCTAATGTCTGCTAGAAATGTGTTTCTCACTCTGAATTTGAAGATTGCAATAAAAATACCAAATCCCATTAAATATGGAATTACAGATAAAAATGTTAGTTGTGTTAATTATTATTTTCGGCGCCTATTAATGCAAAAGGTAAGAGACTCATGTAGAATAAAAGAGACTTTTCTTCGAAGAAAGCAATTGTATGTAGAATGGGAAGTATTTAACCTTCACGCTATTATGTGTTTTACTTTTTGTGATTGTAAATATCGAAAGGTTGCCTAGTTTCAAATCTTGATTTATTGGAAAGTTCTTTTAGAATTAAATAGTTGATTTATTTTTTAAAAATTTTATCTAAAATAAAAACTGAATAAGCGAAAAAATTTTCCAATGGTGAGTATCTAACTGTACAGATCTGACATAACTCACAATGCAGATATTTTTAAAGAAAGTTAATGTACACTGCTGGCCACCGTAAATGCAACACCAAGAAAGACAAGACATAGCACAACAAAATTGGTTTTGTAGATAACTGCTGACCAAGTATCAAATGATTAAATTTATAGACTTCTGTGAAGTGTGGTTCCTGCCAGAATCAGTAGCCAGAGTAGCCGCTATTGTTGGAGATCACAGCTGCCAAACGCCTCGGCATTGATTCAAAGAGACTGGATGTGTTCTTGGGGTACAGCAGACAAAGCAGCTTCCACACGTTGCCAAAGCTGATCTGGTGTGGTAGCTGGGGGTGTAATCTGGGTCAATCGTTGAGCCACCTTGAACCATACTTTTTCTATCGGTGAAAGATTCGGAGAGCGAGCCGGCGAGGGAAGTAATTCAATCTGTTGATTGACGAATAATCTTTGGACAATGCGTGTCGCGTGTGGTATTGCATTATCCTGTTGAAATATGGCTGTGACCAGGCCCTGAAGGTAAGGAAGAACAGCTGGCTCCAACACCTCGGACATGTAGAGCTGGCTGTTTAAAGTACCAGCAATGCACACTAGAGGAGTGCGAGAGTGATATCTAATACCGCCCCATACCATAATACCCGGTGCATACAGTGTGGTGGTGCGTAACGCAGCTGTTCAGCATCCTCTCTCCACGGTGTCTCTAAACTCGAATCCGACAATCGTGGTGTTGTAGACAGATGCGTGTCTACTCAGTAAAGACAACTTCATTCCATTCTGTGGAACACGTCCTTCTTTCATCGCACCATTGGCGTAAGAGACGTCTGTAGTTCTGCGTCAAGGTTAGACCAAGCAATGGACGTTTTGCGGACAGACCACTCTACTGTAAACGGCGTCGAATGGTACGCGCAGACATTGAATGATGCGTTACAGACTCAATCTGCTGTGCTATGGTTCGTGATGTGACAGAGCAATCCGTCACTGCCATGTGCACAATTTACCTGTCCTCAAGTGAAGTGGCGCACTGAAGTGATTGCGATCGGCCACGTCGGTCCGTCGTAGCCCTCGTGTATCCAACGGTCACATATCCGCATTACGGTTGTTTGGTTTCGTCGATTACGACTACCGATTTCCCTGAAAGATAATCCACAATCTCTGTGGGCCAAAAACCTTCCTCTGTTGAACTCGGATACTTGATCAAAAACAGATCGCTGTTTTCTACGAGACATAACTGATCGTTTTTTTTTTTGAAAAATCCACAAGAAAAACACAATTGCTGAACTTGAAATCATCGAAATCTCCAAGCCTTAAATAGCGCTTTGAGGGGGCGCCACAGGCACATTATGTGGGCCTGAGCTGAAATTCTAATCATTTGCAGATCTCACCTCCACTAATGCATGTTGTAAATTTCATGTAATTTGCATGCTCTCTTCAGGGTGTTGCATTTACGGCGGCCAGAAATGTATTTATAAATTTTATCAAACTTTTTGGATTACATTATTTTTCCTTTTTTAAAAATTTCAGGTGTATGAATCCCAATTAAAATTAAGTGGACATTAAATATGTAACATAGAAATACGGCACTAAAATTTTGAAATCATTATTTTTAGAATAACTCAGCTGTTTTCTTGGAAATTTCCAAATGACTTTTATTTTACAAAAAAAAAAAAAATAATAATAATAATTAATTAATAATATAAAATTATTTTTTTTGAAAATAATTTTTGAATAACAAACTACAAAATACACTACTATATTATTTATTGAAATTAGAGTACATACATGAAATCATTAAGTTAATACTTAATATTTTGACGAAAACTTAACATTATATCTATATAATTTTCTTTATTACACTTGTTAAATTAACCCGCGATCACTCGCGCGGGGTGTTCTGTACACCCCAGCAACAAGAAAATCTTCCCAGGATTCTAAAAAGAATGCGCAGAACCACGATTTTTTCTGTAGCTGCGCATTTTAGACCATTGAACCTTCAGGCCTGATGCAATCCCTCTTTCTAGAACGATTGGAATGTAATGACCTTCAAATTTTTATCTGGGGGGCTGAAAACTCCCGCGAGAAGTTGAGCATTTGTATACAGTCTGCTCTGAATGTTTGGAAAATGATTAAAATATTATTTTTCTACTTTCTTCTATCATTATCTCATTAATTATAAAGTATATTTATTACTGGTATATACGTTTTATATATATACTGGTTTATGAAAAAATATTAAATTACGTGTTTTAAAATGAAAATTTTGTATGTTTAGTTTAAATTAATGTTAGTCTCATTTGTATGCAATAAATTTAATAATTTTATTTGTATAATACAAAAAACATCTTGTACTTTATAAATATGTATCATAATGACTTAATTTTATTTTCATAATTAAATACACATGTTAAAAGTTTGGGGTGTTCTCTACACCCCGCAAGTAACGACGGTACCAAAAACAGGCGCGAGTGACCGCGGGTTAACTAATATTTATCAAAAATCCAAACCTAAAAAAAATCATTTCCTCTTTATTTTTTTTATTTACATGCTGAATATTATTATTTGTATTATATATTATTTCGAAAAATCATACTTAAAAATCCTTATATGTCCTAATATAAAACTTTGTATATTCCGTACTAAATCTAAAAGTTTTAATATTCTTGGGATGTTAATAAAATTCAGAATTTAAATAAATTCATGCAGTTAATACTGCAAACTGTATACTTTAAACAGCAATTTCAAATTAAGTTTTAACTTTGTTTTTAAATTATTTGTAGTTCTTTAGTAACTAATAGAAAAATATAAAATGAAAAATACTAACTAACAATAACAATACTAGGAAAATATATAAACAATACTAACAAAAATATTCTTCCTTTAACGGAACAATTACGATATCAAAGTTATCACTTTAAAACAGTCCATCTTTATCAGAATTTGCCACATCATTTCTTAACACTAAACATACCAAAACGGGTCAAGTGACCCATTTTGAACTTTTACATTGAAAATGCACGAATAGCTTATTGCTTTTGCACATTTGACCATAACTTTTTCTACGCAATTAATCTACAGTTATTATACTATTTTTTTGTTTTTTTTTGTATATTTTGAGTAATACTTGTCGATTACCGTTATCTACCACAACAGGTCATTAGACCCGACAAGCATTTTTTATTTTATAAGTTTATCGAGTCATATTGCTTATCCTATTTTAGTCGGTAATTTACACGTTTCTGCAAAGACTGTTGCGTAAAGTAGTTCATTCAAAATAGCTGAAAATAATTTCAAGAAAATTCTAAGTTCCATGTCTTGCAGATGGCCTCTCCAAGTTTTTACAATAACCTTGATTTATCTGGCATAAATACCTGGACTTAGTACAAGCAAACGACAAGAGAAAACATCTCAAGACAAGATTTTTTACTCAAGCTAGCAGTAGAACTCTGCGACGATTTTCAAAAAGCCAGTAAACCAAAAAAAAAAAAAAAAATTCGAAAAGATCGTTGCCAAAGTCTACTACAGATGCTTATCAGCGTAAGAGATTGTAAATAGGATACTGTAAAGAAAATAAAACCAACAAAATTTTCTCTAAATGTAAAAAATATGTTTGAGGAATATGTACAATGGACACACTTACATGTAAAAAATTCAATGAGTAATGAATTAAAAATTCTAATTTTTTACTATTTTAATGGAAAAGGTCAATTTACTATTTTGTTTTATTTTAATTAATTTAATTTTTATTTTTATTTCATTTCTAACATCCATATTTCACACATTCAAGCATGAAACATAAAGTCGGGTCATTTGACCGGCTATGGTAGAAATAGGTATCTATTCAGTGTTAGTAGGATTAGTGTTAAAGATTTCTGACCTCATTTTTCAATGCATATTTTTTATAACTGGTGAACACCATAACTATTACTATGCATAAGTAATCGGAGAAAAGCATACTTTATTTACTTTTATAATAAAGTTAAATTAATGGAAACGAAGCTTCTAGAGTCTTAAGAAAGTGAATTAACTTTATGTTCTCTCAGTCGCATAGTTTTATAGATCTCGACTGTCATTTAATAAATAAAGAGAATATTAGGTATTAGAAATAAAATTGCTATACTTAATGATCTGTACTTTAAAAATTGATAAGCCTGTATATTTTTAAAAAATCAAGGATTTTGCACATTAAAGATTAAATAAGTAATCATTCCGAATCGAAATCCATTTCTAAATTACTTGCATTGTTTAGTTTTTGATTGCATTTGTGAAATGAATGCTTAAATATCTGAGCTACACAGTTAAGAAATTACAAAAATAATACTGAACTGCAAAAAAATATGAAAATATGCATGTTTATATAATTAGTATAGATAGATAGAAACCAATTGCATTCATTTTGTTTTAGAATTCAGAAATCAGTTATTTTAATTATACGGGATAATCCTTAAAAGTTCCGTTACTTTCGATTTATATAAGTAGAAACCTTTATTTTTAATATAAATTGGAAAAAGTACAGGAGAAGATATTGGTGTTTTTAATTAATCAGAATTTCCGAAATTGATCTTCAACACAAAACGGCTGAAGTTGGAATTTTCATTTGTTTCCTTAAATTTTATTTATGTAAATAAATACAAAATACGAAATGTTCTAAGAAGGGTTATATCCTAATTAACAAATAAGAAATATTTCCAGATGTAAAAGATTTTCACCAGCTATAAATCTTTCACTGATAAAATCTAAAGAGCAATGCCCTTAATAATTTGAGATAAGAAACAGTAATAAGCACAGAAATATTTAATTATTTATTTATTCATTAATGTAGGAACTTATGTAGTAGCATTAAGTATGTAAATATTTATTCATTATGCATTATTAAGTTGGTACGCTTATTTTAATATATGTAAGAAAGAGTGCAAGAGAATACAGTTTTTGTAATTGTTCTCCGATTGAAAAAGGCAAAAAAGTTGTAACTTCTATTTTATTCTATTTGATTGTATTTATGAAAATAAAAGCTAAGTTTTAAATGCTGAAAGAGTATATATTCTCATGAATAACATATAAATATTTCAATGAATGCGCCATATTTAGTTTAAATGCATTATATTCTGATTGAATGGTAAAAAGAAAATATGTTACTTTTTAATAACTTTATTAGAATACATTTCATTTTCGAATGAATATGATGAGGAAAAATAAAACGAAATATACCAGGAGAATCTCGTTATATTTAAATTTGCAAATTTCATTCATTTAAAAATACTTCAAATGCGAATAACTCATGCATATTAAGTCCCCCAAATTAGAAAATTTAGAATTCTCGAAAATTATAATCACTTCTATATGCAGATAAATTAAAAATGATTTGTCGAATAAAAGGCCCTTTAAAATATTTTTCTTCTTGGAAATGTATCTTATTTCCTCTCAGTGAATTAAAAAAAACCAACAATGCCTTTCAAGTTAACTAGTAACTAGAATTTTATTTTTATTTTAATAAACTCATAATAAAGATGATAGCTTCAATTGTAAATGTATAATTCCAAATCTGTTCAATGGTAACACATGACCTGATGAATTTTATGTATGTGTGTGTGTTGATTTTTTATTCATGAAAAATATTCTCGTACATACTAACTCTGTTTTGAATTATATATTTCAAAAATTAAACACATTTAACTTAACAGAACTAGAACCCAAACATACATATAAATATATTTCAGAAACATTTACAAATCTATTTATTTATGTATTTTATATTAAAATTTACTAAGTTATTAAAACTTGTTTATTGTTTGTTTAGTTATTAAAACCACTTTTTAATTATTCCATACTTTGTTTTGATTCTATATATATATATATATATATTACCCTTAAAATATATTTATATTTAAGATTTTTTAAAAGCATACCTTTTTATGTGTGTGTGCGTGTAAGTTTACTTATTAGTATTTCTTATTCACATTAGATAAAACTTTTCATGCGCGTAATAATTATAAATTTTTGAAGTTACAATTTTACTGGTATTTAAATAAATTGTGTTTTTTTTAAATTATATTAATTGCTCAAATATATATCTTACACTTGAATGTAAAACAAAGTTTCTTAATTTTTGGAAATAGTAAGCACATTTCATTTTCACTTGGAAATACTTCAAATTTACATACTTGAGAATAAATTTTGTTTAAAGAAAAAAAATTGTTGCATTGCTAGTTTTTTTTAAAATTAACTATACGTAATATATTTGTCCCAAAATCACTAACCTGATTAATACTGTTGTCCTAAGAGACGTAATATGAATCTTTTCTTATTCCAGCAAAGATACCCATTGAGAAACTTATTGAACTTCTATAAATCATTCTACTAAAAATCCAAATCAGCTATAAGAAATCGTCCGTTAACTGATGCATGAGTTTGGAATATTCAAATCGAATTATTGTTGAATATCGAAAATGCATTTTAAGAAATGTGTTTCTACATTTATAAAAATTCTAAGGAAAAGTCTACAAAAGAACATTGATTTTTGCTATTGATCAACTGGAAATGCTATTTAGACATAATAAATAATATTCCGTTCACTTGTGTTAGTACAAATGTTATTTTTTTCGGGAAATCATCACAAATAAATTTCCACCGAGCAAATAATAATGATAAAAGTGACAAACGAATTTGGGAAGACTACATAAATATTTAAATTAATCGACCATGTTTACCATAACAACGCCTAGTTTATTTATTTCTAATGTATGCCACTTTAAGTATGAATTTGCTGCAGTTGATGTTCTGCAAAATATACTGCATCACAGGATTTATTTTTTATATTAATTATTATTTATTACTTTTCGGAATTTTATGCATTTTTCATAGACTGTAGGGAAACTGGGCCCGGAGAAACTTGATTTAACTAGATATTTTGGTTAAAAAATTCTATCTTCCTGTGTTAAGAAATCCTGAAGTTCTCCTGCGCCCAGTGCCCGAATTGAGTTTAACTCGGCACTGGATGTGATAACTATGCAGCCTGCTTTATTTAGTCTGTGAGTATCTTGTACCTACCTCTAGGACGCATACCAGCGTACCATTCTTGTGCAGGATGGACTCCCAAAATAAAATTTTCTTTTGCCCTTTGAATAGAAAAAAATTCGGATGCGAAAAGTTCACAAGAAGTGGCAGAAGGAAGAGATCTTCCAGTTTTATCAAATCATTTGAAATAAAATTTGAACTGGAAGTGTACAACTGTATATTAATTGGGATCCCAACCATCTATGCTCTAATTTATCATTTTAATTAGTTTCGAGAATAAAAAGAACAAACAATTTATGTTATGTTTCTCTTCATTTTTACAGACACAGGTTTGTTTAGTTTACTTCATTGGTTTTGAAAATACGGTATTTAAAATTTTCTAAGGAAAATCTATTACGCGATGCCTATTTATTAATTATAACAACAAGCATATTTTTTACACAAATTATATCTCCTATAGAAAAAAGTAATTCTTTAAAACATCATCGGCATGAAACAAGAAATGTCTAAAGAATCGAATCTTGTGATTTTGTACTCTACCATTCTTAAACGATGTTTTTATTCTGGTATCATGCTCACATCTATCTCAGGCATGAGGCTAGAAATTTCGAGACTAAGCAAACTACTGTATGCATATTTAAATATTAGGCTCTTTTTTCCTTAAATATAATCGAGTCACTTCCATAAGCGATGTAATATAAAAATAATTAAAAACATTCTTATTTTCAGTGATACACTCTTATCACCAGATCAAAAAGGAAAACTTTTTACTGTTGAAATTTAAGCTTATTCTAATTTATATTCTTTTCACAGCAACTTATTTATAGTCGTATATGATCCTTTGTAGTATGGAGCATTATTTAAATACGAGTGAATACACCCATGTCCAAAGTTAAGGTCACAATAATGGTTTGTGGCATAATTGTAAAAAGCTAACAGCAAAAATGACAGAACTTGTGTTTTATATATTTTAAGAACGAGTAGTGAATATCAATATGAAAAGAAGTTGCTTAGTGTTAGTTTTTACAGAACTAATGTAATAAAACCGATTAGGCATTTGGGGTTTTTCACCCGCAGTTTTGGAAGAATTTATAATAAAATAAACAAGTTTGCAGTAAGATCAATTACATGATTCCTTGATATGGAAAGTCGTTAGCAGACTTTAAGCAGGTAACTCTCAGGATTGGAGGTGCCTCGATGGTTATAATTTACACAAAAAGTAGAGTCTCCCGACTGCCTAATCAATTCTGTACAAGTAGTACTATCACCATGAAGGTCAACCAAGGCAGCAACAGAGCAATGCCATTTGCATAGGTTCGCTACTTGGCATTAGGAGAATGATGACGTAGGCGTAAAACTACTCCTGAGCTTGCTCGTGACCTTGCTGTTCTCTATGGAAGAAGAATTTCAAAGAAAACAATCTGAACAGAAAACACATTGAAGTTTATGACCAGCGTCAGATCTTGTGTGTCCTTTTAACTGCTTTCACAACAGGAAAGACCAGTTATAGTGAAGCCTGAAACGTCAGTCGTAGAGACACCACAAGAATAGGGTACGTTTTTTTCAGTGATGAGTCGAGATTCACTAGATAGAGTGATTCCCTTTAAGTCTTCTTCTGAAGGGGAAAAAAACACCTTTTCATCCAGGAATTTAGAGATATGGGGATAAAGGAATTCTCTCTTGTTTGGGGAGGCATAATATTAAGCATATCTATATCCCTGAATGACTTCGATGAGGGTGCTGTCAATGCACAGCGTCATAGGAATGAGATTCTTGAAGCTTTTTTGAGGTTGTTCCTGGGTGCTATGAGTCCGAACTACATTTTCATGAACGATAATGCACAGACATGCAGAGCTCACATTGTGGATGAATGTACTGAAGATGAAATTCGCCTAATGAATCAGCTCTCGAGGTCTACAGAGCATATTTAGGATAATCTAA
Source organism: Trichonephila inaurata madagascariensis (assembly GCA_019973955.1). Taxonomy (NCBI): domain Eukaryota; kingdom Metazoa; phylum Arthropoda; class Arachnida; order Araneae; family Nephilidae; genus Trichonephila; species Trichonephila inaurata. The sequence goes on along the minus strand of BMAV01017680.1, from coordinate 41,055 downwards.
GAGAACAGCCCTTTTTTTCTACGTATCATTCCTCCCAGGACCCTTCAGGGGTTAAGAGTCGTGCTTTTGGAAGAAGACACCCAAATAAATTGTATAGCAATTCGTTGTGTGAGGCTTGTATAGTAATTGATTTTGATTTTGGACAACTTACGCAATTTTGATTTGGTTCAATAACAGGAATTTTCAAAAGAGTTTTTGCATACAAGCATGTTTCTCTTTGTTGTTTTGGGTGGGTTTAAACGCTATATTTCTTCCTTTTGTACTCTCTCTCTAGAACCGACTTTTGACAAACTTTTATTTTTTTCCCTTCTTTCTTTGTAAAACTTCGGTTCTTTTTTTCTTTCTGCAAAATAGGAAGTAAAAGGCAGCAAAAAGACATAATACAAAGCAAACTAGCGTTTTTTTTTTTTTTTTTTTTGTCAAAGTAAATTAAAACAAAAAAATTAAACTACATATTTTAACTCACATTTATTTATTGGAGCCATGCCTTAAAATACACGATACAATAATGCTACAGATATTCAATAAAGCTACAAATATAAAAAATAAATAAAAATAAACGAGAACTCTTAACTAGAGAATTTAATTAAAGGTTTTTGAATACTATGACCATTTCTTTATATTAGAAGTTTTATGTGAAGAATTAATAATTTCTGTTGTTCTTTGGTTTGACAGACAGAATGTTTCAATATTCTATTTATTGGATGAATAGTCCGTTCTTATATTCGATTTTAACTTTAATGTTTTCTATTCTTATTCTCTTGTGAAAATTATTTTCTTTCTTAATTGAAAGCAATATAATGCATTTATTTTAAAATACATTGGAATAACCAATTATGACTTTTAGAAACATTTTTAATATGTATTAATATCTAGGAAAGTTTCAAATTAATATTTTAATTAAATACAAAGCAGAAATATGTGTTCATGAAAGATAAGACATGTGTTCTTACTCTTGGATAGTTTTATTGTTAACTTATTAGTTCAATAAAAATTCCTGCTTTAGAAATATACATTAAAGTAATATCATAACAAAATCGCTAATGTTAAAATTGATAGTACAGCTTACTGTTTAATAAAGAATAAAAGGAATAGCGTATTTTTTAAAAGAAATATCAAAACGTTAAAGCATGTGTGGAAATATTATTATTTTTTAAATATAATACACAGATTTTTCTCATTAGTATGGAAATGCGATTGTTTTTCAGATATACGCATAAGTAACATAATTTAATAAAATTTATCTATACTGTCTAGGGTTATAAAAGAAATCTTACCAGACAGCCTTGTGAACACCTTCAAAAAACTGATAATGTTTTTAAACTATGAACAAGAAGAGAGTTTGTATTGTAATAACATACTTAAAATGACTTCCCGTATTAACCAACGCGCACCCCTAGTTAATTTTGCTTAGGATCTATTTTTTTAAATTAAAACTATATTTTATTTTTTTTATATTTTTTTATATATATATATATATTTATAGTTGTTATAAACATTGCTAAAACTTTGATGATGTCTCTGAATTAAGTTCATTTAAAAAATATCTATGAAAAAAAGTGATTTATAAAATTAGTTTATATGAAATAGAGTAATAAGAAAATTTGATACTTTTCAGTTAGATGGGTGAAGGTGATTGATCATCAAATCTTTTGTTAGCCACAGATAAAATGCCGCTAACTCCATTGTCTTGGTCATAGTTTTCCACATTGGTTGTATGGCAATTCAGCAAAATTAATATTAACTAAAAATGAGTAGTCTTTATTTGTACATACACATAAATACGTTTAACGAGAAAACGCTTATACGAAATAATACAAAGCTCTCGTTAAACTACGATGTGTTTTAACGCATTTTTTTTTCTCTTAACACAAAACGAAAATCACTTAACACTGGAAAAAAATACGAAAAGATCTCCTTTCTGGGGATGAACAAAGTACAGAAAACAACATCCGGATTGGACTGTCCTAAGTCATTATCGGAAGAAATCAGTGCAGAAGATAATAATGTGTATACAGCCCCAATTATGGCAGACAAAGACATTTTGGAATTAGTTCAAAGAGCAGAAAAAATATCACACTGATGCAGATTTCGATGAAGAAAATGAAATGAATACTGCAACGCATATTCTCACATAATCCGAAATGAGGAACATCTGGAAAAAGATGCGCAGTTATTTACATACACATTCCAATGTTCAAATGAATAACAAAATGGAACAATTTCTTGACATTTGGATGCTAAAAAAGTCTTTGCAAAAAAAGAAAAATATTAGATTATTTTCCAAAAACTAACAAAAAATGTTTTGTTTAAACAAAAAGCTTGAAAATTTTATATTAAATTTTATTAAGTTCTTGTAAATGTTTTTTGTTTCATTGATATTTACTAAATACATGCATATATACATATCTATGTAAATAAAATGTACTTTAATTTTGTTAAATACATGTTTTGTTTTGTTTTTGCAATATTCTATAAAACGAAAAAATATTTCAGTCTTCATTATTTCGTGTTAAATAACTTCTCTGTATTTTGTGTTGTCGACAAAAGTACCATTTCGTGTGATTTGCTTCATATTAACCAATATGTATCACTATGTTCAGTTATTACTTATCAACGTCATATCATTGGTAAAGCCTTTAAAGAATTTTAAACATTCTTTTATGAGTTGCAGTATTTTTAATAATCATCATAGAATGGTATTAAATGATTGCTATAAAAGCTTTGGCGATTAATTACTAATACATTTTTTTGATTTTCGTATAACTAAAATTGTAATGCGGATATTAGACCTGGTCTACCTCACGCCCTCTAGCGTGACACGAGCTCCCAGATTGCAATCTCCTGTATTTCCCCTTGTTATATTAAGTGTCTCTTATTCTCAGAGCACACAAAGATCTTCGGGGCAGTGGTAGCTTAGTGGTTAGAACATCCGAATTGAGAATGGAGGACCTGGATTCAAAACCACCAAACATCCTCCGAGTACTTAAGAAGTACGTGCTCGTTAAATGTGTGGGTCCAAAAGTCTTGAGGGCGGTTGCAGCAGAAACCAAGGGTGAAGGCTGCTGGAGTATATTTTCCTGACAATCCAGTCATGCCTAAAATGTGGAAGTGGAGCCGCTATCTATCGTGTAGAAGTCCAACCTGTCTCAGGCTCTGGCAAATTTCCTTTGGAATGGACACAAAAACAACAACGAATATTTTCGCTACCTAGGCCAAGTGTCACGTTCAACAGGCTTTTACCAAGCATAGCTTGAATTGTATGAACCTCTCTAGAAAAAAATATTTGTATGGACCCCCTTCTTGTTCTCTACCTTTTAGAGCAGGGGTACTGAATCTATTTTCCCTCCGGGCACACTATATGATCCAGGAAACATTGAACTAGGGTTATGAGTTCTTATGCATCCAATATAATTTTATTCTGGTATAATTGAAGATAATTAATTATATTAATAAATTCTTTCATTTTTCTACCACTTTAACTCTAATTTAAATCAAAATCAAGGATATATCTTCATTAATCTATTTCTGTTTAATGGTAAGAGATGACAAGCAGTATTACATTTTTTAAGTATACCATTTTCTTGACAAATCAAACAAGTTGTTGCTCTAAATTTCTTTCTCTCTACAAAATGGTCAACATACCATTTTGTGTCAGCTTATTTTCTTTGGATATGTTTCGCTTCGAAGAAATGAGAGATAATTAAAACTAAGTTTGGTCCTTAAAATGATTACTTTCTAGCTCAGTTCAGTACACGGTACGCTTTCTCGTTTCTTCATTGTCATTTGTTATTACAAGCCATTACAGTCACATATAAAAAAAAAAATGATCGTACCCGTGTAACCGCGACATCAAAATATATAGATTAAATTCATTGATTCCTATAATTTTACTCTAAATTTTTCATAATTGTTAATTATAGTTTAATTTCTTACGGCAATGAGTTCTAATCTGGCCACTCAGAAAACACCTCAGGGCCACATGTGGCCCACGGGCCGGAGGTTGAGTATCGCTGGTCTAGACGATGGCGACTGGCTATATTAACGTTGCTTAAACACAAAGAAATTTATAAAGTATGGATAATGGGTGAAGTTATGACGTTTCAAAACTTCCTTACGGGACACACTTTTAAGAGCAAATGAGGTATCTTTGCACAACGCCACTGACTTAGAACATCATAGGCCACATAATGTCTAAAGGAATCGGGGAAGAGCTGAGCTATAATCTAATACCATATTTGCGTACATTTGTTAATTATTTTGTTGTTGTGGTTTTTAAAATATAGCTCGTTGCTTTAATTGTTTTCACCAAGTCAGTAATCATAGGACACACAAATTGGTGGAATTTAAGTACTACCTTAACCGTGTGCTAGCCTTTAAGAATACTCACGAAATTAACAACCCTGATATCATATATGTAATAGGCACTGAATTGGCAACCATAAGGTTCCTTTTGTATTTTAGCACAGGTTACCATTCTAAGGATAATTAATTTAAATATTTTGGTTTAACAGTTCCAAAGCGGATTTTTTTATCAATACGAATCCAATAGATTTCCACTTCTCCCATAGGAGTCAATTTCCGAAAAATCCATTTTTAGAGGATTTAGAATCAACAAAAGAAACATGCATACCAAATTTCACCATGCTGATTATTAGCACGATAACGGACTTTTTTTACATATAAATACATCGTAGCAGCTTCCCAGCCCCCACCTCCTTCCATACAGATCAAATTCAATAGAATCCATTCTTACTGGATCTATATTCAACAAAAGAAACATGCCTACAATTTTTCAAGTATTTATGTCTAATAATTAAAAAACGGTAATATTTATATATGCCTCATAAGTCATCTCAACATTTCATGTGTTTTTTTTTTTTGGAAATCCCCTTCTGTAGTGGATATCAACTTTATAAAATGAACTGGCATAACAAATTTGAATTCCAGTGGGTCTAATAGTCCAAAAACAGGAATATATTTACGTATACGACCATTGAGACCTTTTAATGCCCCTTGGGAATAAATTTTCGGAAAATTCTCTTATGAGGTATCTCTATTGAGTGAAAGGAACGTCCCGAATAAATTTCAAAATAGTAGTTCCTGTTGCTCAAACACTGATACATTTATCTTTTATGCCCCTTAAGCGCTCGCAATGTAGCCCTTTGATGTCGATTTCCGAAAAATTCCTTTTGTGTTGGACATCTACACCATGAAATGAACATGCCTACTAAATTTAAAGTTTTACTAGTTCGAAAATTTGGATTCTCTTTTACCTATAACACGCATTTAAACCTTAAAAACCCTTTGGGAAAAATGTATCGTAAAAGTCTCTTTTGTAGTGGTTCTCTACTCTTTAAAAGGAATATATACCAGCCAAATTTCAACTCTGTAGGTCTAATAGTTAAAAAAAGGAATATTAATCTCTAACGCCACTTATCCACTTGTGTTGCGAATTTCGTCTCGCCTCTCCAACCAATCAGCGTCAAGCTAATAACGTTATTATGTTGCACTTCTGTTCTTTCTTTAGAGGAACTAAAATCTTCTGATTGTAACGTTTTTTATTGTGCGTGATTAAATGCTTTATGTGTCACATTCTTTATTCAGTATTTTACAGATTATTTACACCAAAACCAGACATCGGGTAGATGTCAGTCCTGCAATAATATTTAAGGAATTTTTTTTGTGTAACGGTGAGTTTAAACTTCAACTTGTGCAAACACCGAAGTTGTCGAGTTTGACAAATTCCATTCTTTTAGGATCTCTATTCCATGCAAGGAACACAAAAAAACAAAATTTCAAGTCAATACGCCTTAAAGTTTAAAAACTGAAATTTTTATCTATAATGTCGCTTCAACCTCTAGCAACCTCTTTAAGGATCAATTTTGCAAGAATATCTTTGTAGCGATTTCTACTTCATTAAATGATAATGCCTGCTAGATTTCAAATTTGTAGATCTAATAGCTCAAAGTCGGGAATATTTTTCTACAATGCCCCTTAAGCACCCGTAATATTATTTAGATATCTATTTTCACTAAGCCCATTTTGTAAGGGATATCTACTCTGTGAAAGGAATCTGCTTACAAAATTTCAAGACTGATTGTGTAGTAGTTTCAAAATGGAAATAATTATCTATAACGCCCCTTAATCTCCCGTAACGCCACCTTTGGGAGATTTACTTAAAAACAATTTTGTGTTGAGTCAGTACTCAATGTAAGGAATCTGCTTTTTAAATTTAAAGTCTGAACGGTTAATAGTGAGAAAATTGAAATAATGATCTGCAACTCCCCTTTATATAACCTCTTGGAGCTCAATTTTCGCAAACTCCGTTCTTAGCAGATATCTACTTCCTGAAAGGAACATGCTTAGGGGGTTTTAGGTCTAATAGTTCCGGAGATATCGTGATGAATGAGTCGCTTTTCTCCTTTATATATATAAATTATATTAAGTTGCCAATGGCTGGTCTTTTTTGTCACACACATCTGCTTAAATGGCAACAAGACACTTAACAAGACGTTAAAGCTCTCTAAAAAATTATTTTACTAGAGGAAAACTGGGTATTTGTCCACCTCTTCCTTTAAAACAATAGAATATTTTTAATGACGAAGGAACAATAAGTCCATTAACAACACACCTTGTTTAAAATATTGCAGGAAGGTTTATACTGCCTTTAGTCGCTCACTATGTGATATTTTAGGAGTTCGTACGGTATTCTAAACGTTAACGACTTCGTCATTTTTTCATTAACTGAGACAGCAGTAATATGTTGTATAACAAGTCTGCACGTGGAGTTCTTTTACTTGAAATGGTGTGGCCGTGTTATCCGGACTAGTGGGTGAGTGAGTGCCGAGTTTACGGGACTCAAATGAATCGTAAAACAGTTTACAATAGTATGTATCTAAAAATAATCGGCCAACATTTGACACAAATCCATAAAACCTAAATGCAGAAACAAAGGATTTTCTTTGCCTTACTAAATAAATTGAGTCATAATTTCATTATTCAACAGACATTTATTTTTCTAAGTGCAATTTCTACTAAAAGAAAAATTAATTACATGGAAATTAAAATTTCTAATTTATTTTTTTTAAATTTATTTTCAGCAGTTTTTAAATTAATTTCAAATGTATAATTTATTCCAATCTAAATTCGAGAATATATTTTCCAGCATCTCCGTTGCTCTTTCTTTAACAGTTTCGTTATATGTTTCGGCAAAAACAAACTACTTTTTATTTTTAAACAAAAATGGCAAAAAAATCATTAAAAAATATTATCGGACAGTTATTTTAATGGGGAAACCAACATAAATAAGTAAGTACTATTAGTAAATAATAACTACAATTATATTTAATTCATTTGGAATTTTTTCGAAAACTTTTAATAAAACAATTTATACTATTAATGAAATGACTTCTTATTGTTATAGAATTTGACGTTATTCTAATATAATTATATAGTCAAAATATTTTTAATTTTACAAAGTTTAATATTTCATACGTATCTATAATGCCCTTTTCTATGAAGGAAATCGATGGTGAGTGAACATTCATTAACGTTGTCAGCACACCTCGTAATTTTGATGCAGGTTCAAGTGATGAGTACGACTTCTGAACTCTTTCAACGCGTTACCGGAAAGACTAAGAGCTTGAATTGATTTAACGTACATAAGTTCCGGTAAATGGTGGAAGTTCAGAGGTACTAGGTGGCCACAATAGCGTAGTGGTCAAGATCACGAACTCATGGTTGGTGTGTCAAGAGATTGAGTCTAGTACCATTGAAGAACCCCGAGAAAAAGAGGTCGATGCGTGTTACTTATATCAAGGCTCAAAAGTCCTTTTATTGTCGTGATTTGGAAAAAATTAAAAAGTGGTGATAGCACAGGTGTCACCCTAATCTTATTTCAAGGTACAAAAACGAGGTGTGACGCCAAATGTCACCACGCAGCATTTTTGTGTGATATTAATATTACTTCCACAGAGGTATTAATGCTCTAAATCTTGACACATAGGCTAAGAATCTATGAACTTGGCCACTAGGCTACCGCTGCCACCAGAATCGATTGCGTTAAGGATTAAAAAAGGGAATCACAGGGTAGCGCGAGTAAGTGATTGAGTAAGTAAACATTAACGAAGCAATATACAGGTACTGAAGGGCTTTTGCGAAGGATTTCGCAAGTTTGAAGCATGGTAAAGTAACGAGGACAACACTTGAACTGGTACCCTTCTTCTCGGGTCTTCAGCGGTGTTTGGTTTGAACTCAGAACACACCAGCCACGATTCCGTGGCCTTGACCACTAGGCTAACGCGAC
>BMAV01017680.1:0-29273 GCA_019973955.1 Trichonephila inaurata madagascariensis | reverse complement strand
TTATACACTTTTGGAGTGTTGTTTGACTATACTGTTTTTATGATATTACGAATATATATATATATAGAAATTGATACGTTTCATTTCGCAAAAGTTCTTTTCTTATAGAAATTTTTTTCTTGCATTTTTTGCACTTCAATTTAAATTAAATTGTCTACAAGTAGTTTAAATGTCATCATTACGTTAACAGAATATCGGTACAGTTAAAAAACATATGTGAAAAAAATGTATTTCAAAGATTTTTAACAATTCCTTAAGACGAAAACTATCTGAGTTCTATGGCAATCTAGTGCTGGAAAAGTATTATTGAGCATACCATAAAAAGCTAATTTATTTGCGTTAACTAAATTATAATACGTAGTTTGAAGTAATTAAAATCAAATCATTTTTTTTAAGCATTAAAGTTCTGATTTACTAGAAATGCTTTCAATATTTGTTAACAAAAGGAAACATTCAGTTATGTTTGATACATAAGAACTATGTCATTGACCCATTGCGACCAATTTAAAAACGTAGTCTAGAGTTTCTAGTTATGCAACTACTAGTAGTTAACCGTTCTAGAACAAGTTCTACTCTAAAATATTTGTAGTGCATATTAGAAAGTAATTTTTTTTTATAATTTTTAAATTCTTCTGTTTTGTTGTGATAAAATTGTTGACCTCTTATCTACAGAGGAATAATTTACCCGAAAGAGATTTTGGAATTAGACGAAACAAAAACTTATCGGAGTTGATAGCATTTAGAATCGTAGATATGCTAATTTATGTGTAAGTGATTATAAAGGAAAACTCATGTATGGCTCAATTTTAAATGCAATTACGGCTTTCAGGCCACTTAAGGCTCTTTTTAGTTAAAGTTAATGAATAGGCACCGGATTTGGAACATTTTTTCAGGTATAAAAGAAATGAAAATTTAATTTGATATTCTTGTGTCACTATCCTTTAGAGAGCAGCATATTTAATTGTACTTCCCATTTTTAACCGTGTTGATTCATTTTTCTGGTATAAAATGTGTTTCGCATTTATTATCCTATACCGTAATGTTAAGTGGGCTTTGCCTTAACGCATTTAAACAAAAAGGAAAATATTCACGGAATATTTTGAAATTTTTAAAAACACTATATTGTTAACAAAAGTACGAGTTATAATATTGCAAATTTCCATGGAATATGGGTCATTTTTTCTGTGGGAAAATGTGCTTCTTTTTTAGTTAGAGCTCTCGTACTTTTACCGAAGACAGCCTTAAATAGTTTGCATGGTATTAAATGGTTTTCTTCGACGGTATCATACGCGCCAAACTCTTGAGTTAATTATAATGGAAAGGTTCCTAAAAATGTAATTATAAATTGTTTAGAACAAAATATAATATAATCAATGTGTGTGTCCTGACTCATTGGGGTTTAATAGAAAGGATGCAAATTATACAGTCTATCAAGTACATGACCTTTAATAGTATAAGTTGGAGGGAAAACTATTTAAAATTAAATTAAATGAATAAAATAGACTACACACGTGACGTTTTCTTTTATTCATAATATGAGTACGTATGAACAAATTTTTTTTCATAAAATTTTATTATTTTATGGTTTGTAGACTAACAAATAGAGACTGAGGGTTAATATAATAAGAATTTGTACTTCTAAATCTGTTCAACTCTGGTACAATATAAATCTGATAGGGTTCAAAGCTCTTCTCTTGTTAATAAATATGGGGATCACAGATAACGAACAATTGATAAAACCTAAAGCTTCAATTTTTTATATAACGTCTGTTCATGTTTGAAGTTGCATATTCACTTCATTTTAAGTTGTATCTCGTTTACGTTTATATAACTAAATTTGCCACTGCAATAAATATTTATTTTTAAAATTCCGTTAGGCTGTAATCTTTTAAGTATGTATGTATTCTTTTTTTCCTGTAATTTCTAGTACAAATTATTTAAAATAGCGTTTTGATAGAACAAACCAAACATACATATTTCTTTATAATTTACGACACCAGGTAATATATTCTCTTAAGGTATTTTATTTAATATTAGCTTTGGTTTAATTTTCTACTTCATCTTTACCTAAATAAGTCATTTTTTTCTAAGCAAGTAGACACAAGAGCTAAGTATAATCATTCAGAATTCATGTTGTTATTTCTGATAGAAAAGTCCCTGTGTTCATTTATTGAGTCTTACAGAATTTTACAGAACAGGCAAAAAATTTTAATAATATACTTAATAGTTTTTTTTTCTCTTACAGATTGCTATTAATGTGTAGATATTAATAAGTTATACTTGGTTTTATCTGAAGCATTAATGAAAAAGTTAATTTTTGTTAAGCAATTCTCATATTTAAGAAAGACCTACTCTTTGAACCTTCTTCAAGTACAATTTTGTCAATTTTTTATTTTTTTTATTTTTAATTTTTGTGTCATTTTTCTATTCTATTTTGTTTTTTATGTATCTGTTGCACGTATAATGGATATTCAATTACATATTTTTTTTATTTTTAAATATAAAGTATTATTCTACACTTCAGGGATTTTTGTATAAACTTTTTTGGCGTTTTAAATCAAAGAGTAAGTTTCTAGCACTAAGTAAAAAGAGCTACTAAATTTCAATTACAAAGTAGCCCGATTCATTCATCGATGGAAGCACCTATAACATAAACGTCATTTCCGGCAATGTTCAACCGTGGTTCGAGTCATGTAGCAACTTAATATAAGTCATGTAAAAGTGCTGAAGAACATCAAAACGGTCGATGGTCCAAAGCTGCATTAGCACCAAGGTAGTCAGCATTGAGCGTCTAGCCCATCAGAGACTTCATCTCGCCCGAGATGATGTCTTTGATGGGCTAGATGCTCGACCCTGACTGCCTTGGTGTGAATGTGTGTGGCTTTAGTTCTCAAATCGCAATATTGTGGAATTATCTAGAGGTAGATACCAGCTGAAGTGTCGTTCTCGTCACTTGATCATGATAATAGTTTTTTTTTTTTTGATTCAAAACGCGATGCCTTTAAACAATCAATCAAATTTTATGAAAAGATTTTGTCACTTTTTAGTCCATTAAATATTCAATGTACATTTTACTCCGTTTCATTATTAAAAGAAAAATCAAGCAAACATAGTTGAGGGAATTAAGATACATGTTTAAATTTAAATTTAGTAATATTCCAAATTTAATCTGTAAAACCAGTGTTAGCCATTTAGATTTTTTCACTTAAATTAAGCTTTTGATTCAAAAATACTCCCATACACAATATGCACTTTCCCAATTTCGAACATCCTATTCACTACTTTTGAGAAGACAATCTTGCAGGGATGAAACCTACAGGTTTGATTCAATCATTTCTTTAAAAACATGCATGTTCAAAATTATGGAAATTGCAATGTATCTGAAAAAGAAAAGAAAAAATAGATTCTTTAAAATAAGAAAAAATACCTATTAAATCAGTATACTAAAATTATACGTGATCTATTCACGAAATGTAAATAAACCACGTTTTGACAGCCAGGAATCATTGCATAAATCAATGAATCATAGTCCTGCAAAATTGCATATTTTGGAGAAAATTAGACCTGCTGACTCGTATGAGAAGCTTTCTTTCAAAAATTGCAGACGACCGCTTTAGTCTCGTGGGTACGGTTACGAGTTTGTGACTACCGTATCACAGGTACAAATCCTGGTTGAATTAAACACTCGCCGTGTAGAGAAAACCAATTCATGTTAAATCTGTCGAGGCGTAATTTCCGCCCGTTGGTGTGATGTTGTAGTTAGGACAGGGAATGCCAGTTCAAATGTTGTCACTTATCGAGGTTCAGAATTAAGAGGTCTCTGTGTCGCCAAAGGGTAGCGAGTCGCTTTACAATGCGACTGCAATATAACTTACACTCTTACCCAAAATGATAGGGGTTCCTTAAATTACAAGGTTTTAGATAACATCATTGCAGAACCTTTTCCGTGCTTTAGATAAATGATGGCTTAGTTTATTATGCGCTTTAGAAGGTATTTTTCAGACAAATATGTATTATATTGTGGTGAACAACACGACGCACCAGGGTTTATACATGACTACAAATGATATTGTGCACAAAACCATTTTTTTTTTTCGTGCATCGATTCAACCAAGAGTTTACATTTTATGTTGTCATACATTCCATTCAATTCGTACCGTTATGATACCGACAGCAAAAAGTAAAATTGATATATTTGATTTCTTGACAAAGAATTTCCCATTAAATTCTTAATGCAATGCTCTTTAATAATCAGATTACTCAGAGCAATGGGCCATGACCGGTCCACTTAAAAAGGCTCGTTGGACCGCAGGTTGAGTATCATTGTGTTAGAGCCTGCAGTCTTATGAATCCTTTGTGACTCCTTCATCTTTCTAAGTAACAGCAACAATAACACCACGAGTTTAGTTTTACCATTTTTATTTCCGAAGTGCCGTGAGTTGTTGCTACTGAAGACCTACTGAAAAGAGGTTGCCTATGCGCATTAAATCTTTTGATCGATGTAATGAGTAGAGTTCATGTGTCGTCCTCGTCACTTTACCTAGGTTCAATATTACATGGTCTCTCATCATTAGATCTCGTGTCGCTTCAAATTGAGATATTAATATATATATAACTCGGATTTATATTTACCCCTATCGTCTTTATTTATATTATGATGTCCATAAATTGCAATCTCAATGAATTCTTAAATGATTGTAACTTTCATACATATATTAGAATTAAAACGACACAATATATATATCAAATGTTATTTAAAAACATTTTATTTTACATTTAATACATTCACATTTTTATTTGATATGAATTTAAATATTATCTCGAGAAAATTAAATACTCTGTAGATTATAATAAAAAAAGTAGTTTACGCCTTTTCTGTGGGAAGCAATACTATATATACTACTATATTCATTATATAAAACATAATAAAAATTATCATTTTGATAAGAATTGTTATATATTGTTTAATATATAAATAATATTTATTGAATAAAACAAATATTAATTTGTTTGACTATAAACACATTATTAATATTTCTGTGAAATTCTTATGTAAACATGTACTTTCCAATTATATTTAAGAATAGTCTGAAAAAATTTCAAATATAAGGAATGTTTAATTATTCTGCCGTTATTTAATAATACAACGTTTTAAAATAAACAATGATGACAATTTTTTTCGAAACAATGAATATTTCCTAAAAAAACTAATCGTGGCGTTTATATTGCAACTTTTATAATATTATTTATATTACACGAAGGAAGGATAAAAACCCAAAGTAAAACTTACCGACTAAAATAATGTGTAGATTAATTGAAATATCCTAGAAAATTACAATTTTTCATACGTAAAAATTTAAATAAAATTATAAAATTTATTTTCTAAAAATTTTGTGGATCTCTACTATTTATAAGTTTGTTGAAAAATAAAAATAAAAAAATAAGAAATTCGTATTATACAATAAAAACCATTGAATATGCATGTAAATTATTGCAATTACAAATAAAACAAATGCATATTAAAAATATAATACTTATATATTTAAAATAAAATATTTGAATTTTTTTAAAACTTTTTATATATTTTTACAAAAATCGCTTATTTTATAAAATAAATTGTTTAAAAATGCTTCAAAGAAGTTAAAAAGAAACAAAAATTAGCATAATCTTATTATATCGTTATTATTATTATTAAAAACATATTGAACATTAAAACATATAATTCTATTTTTGCTCTAGCCATAACGATAGCTTAAAAATATATTGACCTTCGAAATATCTTTTTAACTTCTTACTTGTACGCATGGAATATTTTCAAGAAAGGTAAACTGAGTGCAATGTTTTCTCATTGCCTTATAAAACTTAATTGGTGCCACATACATGTTTATTGCCGTGAAGTTTTTAATAAACTTCTGTAAAAAGAAATTTGAATTTAGTTTAGGCCTATATTTGTATGAATAGAATTAACTTACTTTTTTTTCTATTAATACATAAAAGAATGATCGATGACCGCATTAAATTTTTTATAGAAATTCTTATGAAAGAAAAAATAATATTCTCTCTGTTTTTTTGTTTTTTTTTTTTGTTTTTTTTTAAATTTACAAACGTAATTTTTAATATTCTACTTAAATATTATAAAATTGAGTTTGTACATTTTTGAAAGGAAACAGAGAAAATGTTGCAAATCTAAAACCTAACAGTTGAATAAAGATGAACTTTTATCATCTTATTTTATTCTTTTCAAGGTTCAGTTTTGTTTTATTCATTTATCATAAGATAACAGTATTATAATTTAAAGTTAATTTCTTGACTGATATTTTTGCTCGTACAGTTTTTAAAAAAATCAATTAATATGGTATATAAATTATTTTTTAAAATAGATGAACGATTTTTAATTATGTTAAACATAAATCGTCATAAATAAAAAAATAAAAATCTTTTACTGCATGACAATGAGATAAGTATGTGAAAAAAATTAACAATACTAACAATGAAAAGAAATCGCATTGTATTGAGAAACAATGAGATTAATTGTTTATGTGTTTTTTTTTTGTGTGTGATTATTTGGAATAGTGTTACAACAATCACAGCCATTATGGTATCCGGCTATGCTCGGAACCGTGATTTTAAAAAAGCGTATAAATGGATATTTTTCATGATATTTAGTATCCCTTAGATTAGAATACATGTATAAAATTGTTTTAAGGATACATTTTGACAAACAAAATGATTTAAATAAAATATTTTGGCAAAAATTAACTTAAAAAAACCTTTTTTAAAAAATGTCCTCTTTTTAAAAGAAATTCTTCTAAAATAATAATATTTCGCTTATATGAAGTAAAAACTGCTCCAGAGAGTTTCAAATAGAATTTTTTAAAACACATTATTTTCAGAGTTACCACCAATTGAAATAATTATCGGCGCTTTTTTCTTAAAATTTCTCCCCTCTCTTTTCGTAAAACATGGATAAAACCACTTCTAAGTTATATATTTGAAACATTGCAGTTGAGCCTCTGTACAGAGGTCTGAGCTATATACAGGCAAAATATTATTATAATAGAAGCATTTTTCACAAAAGGAGTATACGAAAATGGATCATTCTATATTCTTCTTTTTTGTCAAAATATTGTACTTAAAGAATTTTTTATTGTAAAACTATATTCTTAAAACAATTTTATACACATTTTCTTATCTAAGTGACAATAAATATTATAAATATTATCCATTTATGCGCTTTTGTATAACCACGGTTCCGAACGTATTCATATACCATAAGAGAAGAAACGCCTTACGTTTACTGATTTTACCTTCAATATAATTTAACGACATAATATATACTATAGAACCAATTTCAGACAAACCAAAACACTATGCTATACACTAAAATAAAAATTAAAAATCACAATAAAATTTAAGACTTATTTGCATTTGCGATACGAAAAGAAATTTTTATTTTCAAGTGAACGTGCAAGAGATACAGATTACAAGTTGATTTCCGCTTAGTTAACAACTTTCTTCCTCCTTTAGAAATGATAAAAAGTTGCATAGCCTATGATCATGGGCTTATAATTCAACTTTTCATATACGTTAATTAAGTAGGAATGTTTTAAAATGTTTAAATTAGTAATATCAACTAATTGGAGGCCATATTAATTTGAGCTTATTGTATCTCAAAATATATTCAAAACAAATACACGCGCGTTATAATGTGAAGATTATGTATGGTAAATTTTAGATGTTCTAAAATGTTCTAATGTATCTGGAATATATTGAAGTTTGTAAAAATGTTACTTTCGCAAAAAAACACGCAAATCTTAAAGTTAAAAAACATTTTAAACTTTCTGTGGATATTTATCAAAAGAATGTCACATTATATATATTAAAAATACTGTTTACTTAAGATAAAAATCTTTAGAAAATTATATCATTATGTGAGTATAGATCAAAATTTTAGAATCCTTACTTTTAAAAACATAAAATATGACATTATATGAATAATTTCTTCAGTATAAAAAATAGCGTAATACCATTTTTGAAAATTAAAAAAAATGTGCGATATCTCTCTGACGCTGAACATAAGAAAAAATAAAAGAAAGATACAGAAAATTCATAAAGTGTTTGATAAGAGCACTGTGCATTGAGGGATTGTTTCTGATGAAGAAAATACTTTCAATAGTATTTTCCTTCAGAACCAAAAAAATTCCAATTAAGTATGTAATTCAACACTTTTAAATAGGATTACACAGAAACTTTTGTTATAAAAGGCTTAGCATTGTTTGCTTCAAAAGCTCTTATGGGGAAATGCTGGAAGACCCTGTACAAGATATAAAGAATTCGAAAAAGGAATATTTGGCCCTCGAGGAAATTCTCAGAAATATTGAAAATTAAAGAATGCAAACCGATAAGATCTCTCTTTCTTCGGAAAATAATGCATTGGAAATAGTTTCGTCTGACTTCATATGTTTACACAATGAGATTCTAAAAAAGTGTAAAAATATTATTGAGAAAGAGTGTAAGTAATTTTGAGAAAGAAAAACGATTCTTTTAAATGGAGGAATTGCAATGTTGAAACTGAAGAAATCATCCAAACTAAAGGAATAGAATTTATACATCTCGTTCGCTCAATGACTGCAAAATTTAGTATAGGCGTAGGAGTAAGTTTAGTGTTAGTGAAAATCTTTAGTTTAGTTCTAATTTTATTTTCCTATGATCTCATGTGAGATAAACTTACAGAACAATTTAATCAATGCGTATTAATTAGTTCCGTATATATGTTTTTTAATTGCATTATTCAATCCTTATAAAATAGTAAAATTTGATTCATAAAGTACTTGTAATTTACCACTACTAATTTTGAGAATTACTATAGAGTATATTAACACTAAATGTTTGAGGAAACCTTGTAGTTTTATTTTAATATTAACACATATGGTTATGGTATGCCTCAAAACATGCCTTTATACATTTAAAAGCAGAATTAATCTTTGGACTAAAAGTTTTATTGTTTTTCAGAAAAATTGCAGTCTTTTAAAGAAATAAAAATTCTTGTATATAACACGGTATAAGCTGAAAAATATCCTTCAGAGATTATTCTTTTTTCAATTCCTGCTATTAGTTCACAATCTTCCTATATATATATCTTGTTCAAATTTTCAATTGTTAAAAAATAAATTTTAAATCGCTCAATTGAGCTGAAATTTTATATACAGGATTATTTTGGATGACAATACGGTAATTTAACTATAAATAATAAATATTATTTTTCATTAAAACTAGTATTTCAAGGAATTACAGATACAGTCACGTTGGCATCATTGTGGCGACTTGTATCAAAACTTGGAAAGGTTTTTTTTCTCACGTTTTAAAACATTCAGTTTAGCTGAAAATTTGAATACACGGTTGTTTTGTATGACAATACGATACTTTAATGATGATTAATAAAAATTATTCATTTTTTTTTTGTTTGAAGTAGTGTGCATTTATATTATTTTGATAAGTATTTAAAATTAATATAGATATTTATGAGAAAAAACACAAATTAGAAGTAAAGGCATATAATAATTGTAATAATTTAACTTATTTATAGTGCAATTACAACAAAAAGTTCATAATTAGCAAAACTCAACATAACTTAACTACTTATGAAAGCTGAATTCATAAAAAAAATGAGAGTTAGTCCACTAAAATTGTATCATTATTGATAGTTTTAACCACACCCACGCACGCACATACAGACACACATCTATCTATCTATATATATATATATATATATATATATATACTATAAATGTAAGATTTAGTAATGAATTTTGTGAAGTTTGAGCTTTGAAGGTACTTTGTACATAAGAAATGCACTAAATTGAGTTACCCGAATTCAAAGAAATTTCTTATACACATTTATATATAGGAAAATGGGTATTATTAACTTTTCTAGAACAAAATGACCGATTAACTGAAATTCAAATTAAGAGCAAATGAACGTAAAACATAGAACATTCAAATAAAAGACAAAACTTCCTTAAAGATGAAGCTCCGTAAGCTTATGTGACTTTCAGATGGATTCGCGAGCAATTTGAGCAGATGGCAGTAATGGAAAGAAGAGGTGCAATGTGCAATTGCATTAAGCGAAACATGCTGATCAAATTGTAGGACCATTCCACATTCGGAATAGATTGGGGCCACTATTCAAAGATGTTGAAAGAAATGGGGGGGGGGGCTCATGACCTTATCCAAAGTGCCAAGAAAGTGAAACTGGACCGAGAATTATCTTTAGATTACAGAGTAGTTAGAAAAGAATTCAACATTACAGAGTAATCTCACTTTACAGACCAAATCAACCGCAATCCTTCGGTATAATCAATGATTGAAATGATCACCGATAGTCTAATCCATGAAAGTTGTCTGAAGTAATGAAGTTCATCGCGTAAACTTTCCTTTACCATTACACACCATAAGGTGCATTTAAAGTAGTGACGTGCGCCTAAACTGGAATATCCCTTTCAGTAAAATTGTATACGATATCACTCTTCGAAGTGAGCCACGAACGCCAATAAAGGCTCTTCTAGAGACTTCACTCAGACAATTCTATACTCACCTGACTGTTGTATACAACACAACCTGACAACCTAGAGTTACAGTGTTGGGTGGCATTCCAGTTGATTATTGGATGTTTCGTCATAACACGTTACACCCTTATAAATTTGCTATACTTTAAATATATTCCATGCCTTATAGTTGCCCTTCATTTCATGAATCATTAAGCTTACATTCTCCAGCCGCACACGGCAAGTTTCTTCTTACTTGTCTTTGAGCTTCCCTAGAAAGTTCAATCGCTAACCCTCTGCCCAATAGAGAACTTTTGACTTAGATCATCTAGGAAAGTTCTGACTTTCCTCGGATAGTGCTGATTTAACCTATGATCATTTAAAGCAAGTTCCTTGAATTCCATGTGAATAAAAATAATTTCTTAAGAAATTATGTAAAGGAACAATTAGTTTTCCTTCTTATACCGGTTGATTCAAAATAAGTGTGACCAATTCTAAAAGCATATAACTATTTATGATGAATTTCTATCGTTTTACTACTGGTTTCATTATAAGAATAAACATTGGAATTACCCCTCTAACCATTTTTATTAGTAGGTGTAAATTAAATTACTGAAATTGAATCCACAAACCCGGAACGTAATTTTACATCTTTTGAAGGATGGTTGTTCAAATTCTAAAAATAATAAAGCATTTAAAAACAAAAAAAAAACATTTTTCTATTGTATAACTATTTAAACTTCAAAAAAATAAACTTTGACTCGCAATCAAAAAATCTAAGGAAAAACTTGAGCGATAGAAAGAAATTAAGGAAAGAGGAATTAAATTAATGGAAACGAAGCTTCTAGAGTCTTAAGAACGTGAATTAGCTTTATGTTCAATCGCGCATAATTTCATAGATCTCGACTGAGTCATTTAATAAATTAAGTGAATATTAAGTATTAGAAATAAAATCGCTATACTTAATGATCTGTACTTTAAAAAATGATAAGCCTATATATATGTTTAAAAAATCAATGGTTTTATGCATTTAAGATTAAATAAGTAATTATTCCGATTCAAAATTCATTTCTGAATTACTTGCATTGTTTTGTTTTTGATTGCATTTGTGAAATGAATGCTTAAATATGTAAACTACAGAGTTAAAAAATTATAAAAATAATACTGAACTGCAAAAGAATATGAAAACATGAATGGTTATATAATTAGTATAGATAGATAGAAACAAATTGCATTCGTTTTGTTTTAGAATTCAAAAATCAGTTATTTTAATTATACGGGATAATCCCTAAGAGGTTCAGTTATTTTTTATTTACATAAGTAGAAACCTTTATTTTTAATATAAATACGAAAAAAAAACAGTAAAAGGTATTGGTGTTTTTAATCAATCGGAATTTCCGGAATTGTTCAACAACAGAAAACTGCTGAAGTTAGAATTTTCATTTTGCCACCCTAAATTGTATTTATGTTCTAAGAAGGGTTATCCTAATTAACAAGTAAGAAATATTTCCAGAGGTAAAAGATTTTCACCAGCTATAAATCATTCACTGATAAAATCTAAAAAGCAATGCGCTTAATATTTTGAGATAAGAAACAGTAATAAGCACAGAAATTTTTGATTATTTATTTATTCATTAATGTAAGAACTTATGTATTAGCATTATGTAAGTAAATATTTACTCATTATGCAATATTAAGTTGGTAGGCTTATTTTGATATGTAAGAAAGAGTGCAAGAGAATACAGTTTTTGTAATTGTTCTCCGATTGAAGAAGGCAAAAAAGTTGTAACTGTATTTTGTTCTATTCGATTGTATTTATGAAAATAAAAGCAAACTACTAAATGCTGAATGAATATTTATTCTCATTAATAACAAATAAATATTTCTATGAATGCGACATATTTAGTTTAAATACATTATATTCTGATTGACTGGTAAAAAGAAAATTATATGTAACTTTTTACTAACTTTATTAGAATACATTTCATTTTAAAATGAATATGATGAGGAAAAACAGAACGAAATATACCAGGAGTATCTTTCATTATGTTTGAATTTGTAAATTTAATTCCTTTAATAATACTTCAAAGGCAAATAACTCATGCGTGTTAAGTTACCCAAACTGGAAAATTCAGAATTCTCGAAAAGTATTACCCCTTCTATATGCAAATAAGTGAATTAAAAATGATTTGTCGAATAAAATACTCTTTAAAATATTTTAACTTCTTACAAAAGTATCTTATTTTCCCCCATTGAATTAAAAAAACCCAACAATGCCTTTCAAGTTAACTAGTAACACGATTTTTATTTTTATTTTAATAAACCGATAATGAAGATGATAGCTACAATTGTAAATGTATAATTCCAAATTTTTTCAATGGTCAAACATGATCTGATGAATTTTATGGTTTTTTTATTCATGAAACATATTCTCGTACGTGGTAACTGTTCTGAATTATATATTTCAAGAATAAAACACATTTAACTTAACAGAACTAGAACCGAAAGATACATATAAATATTTCAGAAACATTTATAAAACTACTTATTTATGTATTTTATATTAAAATTTACCAAGTTATATTAAAACTTGTTCATTGCTTGTTAAGTTATTAAAAGCACTTTTTAATTATCCCCTACTTTATTTTGATTCTATTACCCTCAAAATAAATTTATATTTAAAATTTCTTAAAAGTATACCGCTTTATGTGTGTGTGTGAACAAGTTTACTTATTAGTTTTACATATGCAAATTGGATAAAACTCTTCATGACGTAATAGTTATAAATTTACAAAGTTACAATTTTACAGGAATTTAGATAAACTGTGTATTTGTTAAAATCAATTAATTTCTCAAATATGTATCTGTTTCGTCAATATTTGAGTGGACTGTAAACTGGTAAGAATAAAAAATCATCAAAATTTCGCAACGCTAAGCCTACTTTATTTGTGCACCCGCCTTCGTCGGGGTACAGCCTGATTATGTCTACTTTTACAAATTTTTGACAGATGGCGCTACAGTGCGCTGATGACCTAACTGTATCTTACAGTTGAATTTAAAACAAATTTTCTTATATTTTTGGAAAGAGTAAGCACCTTTCCATTCTACTAAAAAATAAAGAGGCATACTTGAGAATAATTTTTGTTTGAAGAGAAAAATTGTTGCATTGCCAGTTGTTTAAAATAAAGTATACGAAATATATTTGTCCCAAAATCACTCGTCTTATTTATACTATTGTCCTACAAGACTTTACATGAATCTTTTCTGATTCCAACAAAGATACCCATTGTGAAAAGCATTAAGGTATCCGACTACGTTGAAAACGTCATTTTTGGTCAAAAATCACATTTTCTTTTTATTTGATATTTTTAAAACTCAAACGATTATCTTTCTGAATCTGCCTTTGTTTTGTCTGTGCGATAATTAGAAAAAAAGTTACTGTTGTTTAAAATATTATCACAGCGGTGAAATCAAAAGCGGAAGAGGTGAAATCGAAACCGGAAGTTGACAGCTTAACATGCTTTTTACCCATAATTTTTGCAATTTCAACCCATTATAATTTTAAAAACAATTTCTGACAATTTTTTAAAACTATTTTATTGATAGGCATCAATTTCAATCTTTTAATTGGACTTTTGCGATTGGCAACATCTGTTTCTTCTGACCTCATATGTTTTTGTTTTGATTTGAATCTTACGAATGTTGCTCTCAAATTTCTTAAAAAAACTGAACTTTTTCGTTTTAATTGTACAATTTTTAATCGTTAATTGTTTCTGAAAATTTTGCTTTTCTTGTTATCTACTTATAACGGGTAACAAATGGATTAAATTAACCTCTTGAAAACACAACTATGCTGGTGACTGATTCACAAAAACGGTGGAAGTGTTGACTTGTAGTGTTCTTGACTTGGATGTGCTCAAACTTGTAATGAACAAAAACTGGAATAAGTAAAGGCATTTTCACAGAACAAAGAATGTTTTAGTGGAACATTAAGAGGTAATAGAATATTTTATTTAAATTGGAAAGTGTGTTTTCAAGTTTGTGTTTCTACAATTGTTTTGAGAACAATCTGTACCTGCATGAAGATTATATGTTTGGACTGACTTCTAATGTGACTTCAAAATGCTCCAAGTGTACTTTTATTGTCCTTTTTTCAGCTACTAAAGAGCTAAAAAAGCAAAGTGTTATTAATTTGCAACTTATTTGTGGAAGATGAGTGATTAAAAGATGACATTCTTCGGTGAAAAAGCTATGTGCTAAGCTGAACTGGCCTTGTATGACAAAATGAGCATTTAGACTTTGAGAAAGAAAGTCTTGGCTGCTGCTACACTAACGGCTAAAGATGCCCTGAATGACACTGCTTTGGAAGCAAAGAGCATTATAAAATGTTCCCAAATGTGAGTTGAAGAATGTGGAATATCCGTTGTCGGCAGAGACACATGGACATTCATCGCTAAATGTGGTTTCTATAGAAACTTAATACATTAACACTGGGAAGTTCTAGATTTGGAAATGTTAGCAATGTTTTTTAGAATTCTATAAGTCCAGTCATACAAGCGTGTTCCTGCAAACGTCTGGGATTTACTTCAAATATGCAATATATTGGTGTGTAGAAAATCTTTGTATGTTTTTACACTACGAAATCTTAAAAATATGTATTTCTATTGTGATGGTGATTCCAAGGATACCTTTCTGTTAAAGATGTGTATGGTGTCAGCAATGTAATCAAATATGAGTGCATAAGATACTTCTAAGAAAGATTGAGTAGTCGGCAAAGAAAATTATAAAAAAAGGCCAGAAAAACCTCGGTGAGAAGGGAAAACTTATCAATGTTATGTTTAATAAAATTTTAAACTGTTGTAGCAGTAACACCAATCACGTCAAAGCTATGCTAAGTGCTACAATAACAGCATTTTTTCACTGTTGCTCCAGCAGGGAGAAATTCATATATGGTTCATGCTTGATTGGAGCTGAGAACTGGTGTGACTATCAGCGAGGAAACGACAGCGGAAAACAGTAAACAGAAAAAAGTGTAGGTTTTTCTGTGAAACTTTCAAATATTGTTTAACATGTGTACATGAAGCAGTGTGATAAGCAGTTATTATAAAATTGCCTCCACGGTAAGACACAAATACAAATGCATCATTTAACGCCTGTTTGTGGCAAATCGTTTCGAAAAAAACTTTTATCGAGCTAAAAACATTTTCTTTGGGTACCCATATTGCAGTCATTATTTTTAAAAAAGCTTTTATTGATTTGTTAGGTATTTTGAAAGCATTTGACATAAATTCAGGGAATAATAGACTGCGTGATGAGATATTTGTTGACATCTTTCGAGTCGGTGACTTGAAACAACATTCTTTGCTTTTTTTAAAATCAACCAGAAAAAAAGGGGGGCCAAAAGAAAGAAAAAATTTTAATAAATACCAAAGAGTGGAGTTGTTAAATATAAATCAGGAGAGTTTTAGTAATATACTTGTCATATTTTGTTTTGAAATTGCTTTTAAAAAGTTTAAATGCATTTTTCTCAAAACTATTTTTTTGTAAATTTCATATTTCAAACATGATATCTAAAAAACTATTAGAGATACTTGTATGAAATTTTACACAAATGTTATTAATTGTATTATCTAGAGGATGGCCTAAAAGCTAAGAAATTGAACAATTTTTACTTATTTTATAGTATTTTTTTTCTGGAAGTTTCGATAATTTGATTGAATTTCCCAGTTCGCTAGCTCGACTGGCTATAACTTTTGATTCAAAAAAAATAATTTAACACTTGTAGGTCATCCTCTAGAAATATGTTTAAAAAATGTGTTGCAGCAATATTTTATAAAAAATATAAAATATTTTAAAAAATAGAGTGTTTGAAAAAAGTCCAAAATTTCATTAAAATTTCTTTAAAAATTTAAGTTTTTGCAAATTTTTATGTACATATATTATTTCTAACTGTATATTCTATTATTGTGTATAGAAGTGAAACTAAAAATGCAAAAATATTAGGGATTTTTAGAAAACTTAAAAAAAAAGTCTCCGAACGTAGTCGGATACCTTAAACTTCTATAAATCTTTATACTAAAAATCCAAATCAGCTATACGAAATCGTCCGTTAAATGATGCATGAGTTTGAAATATCCAAATCGAATTATTGTTGAATATCGAAAATGCGTTGGAAGAAATTTGTGTTTCTACATTTATACAAATTCTAAAGAAAAGTCTACAAAAGAACATTGAATTTTGCTATTGATCAACAGGAAATGCTATGCAGACGTAATAAATAATATTCCGTTTACTTGTGTTAGTACAAATATTATTTTTTTCGGGAAAGCATCACAAATAAATTTCCACCGAGAAAATAAAAGTGACTGACGAATTTAGGAATTCTGCATAAATATTTGAATTTATCAACCGTATTTACCATACAAACGCCTAATTTATTTATTTCTAATGTATGCCACTTTAAGTATGAATTTGCTGCAGCTGATGTTCTTCAAAATATTTTGCATCATTAGATTTATTTTTTAGATTAAAAATTATTTATTAATTTTCGGAATTGCATACAATTTTCATAGATGCTTGGGAAACTGGGCCCAGAAAATCTAAATTTAACGAGATATTTTGGTTAAAAAATTCGATCCTCCAATGTCAAGGGGGCCTGTAGATCTTCTGCCCCCAGTACCCGAATTGAGCTTAACTCGGCACTGGATGTGATCACTATGCAACCTGCTTTATTCTGTCTGTGAGTATCTTGTACCTACCTCTAGGACGCTTACCAGCATACCATTCGTGTGCAGGATGGACTCCCAAAATAGAATTTGCTTCTGCCCTTTGAATAGAAAAAAATTCGGATGCGAAAGGTTCACAAGAGGTGGCAAAAGGAAGAGATATTCCAGTTTTATCAAATCATTTCAAATAAAAATTGAACTCTAAGTGTACAACTGTATAAGAACTGTGATCCCAACCATCTGTGCTCTAACTTATCATTTTAATTAGTCTCGAGAAAAAAAGGAACAAACAATTAATGCTATGTTTCTATTCACTTTTACAAACACAGTTTTCTTTATTTCAGTTCATTGGTTTGAAGATACAGAATTAAAAATTTTCTAAGTAATTTATTTTCTAAGAAATTTCTACTACATGATACTTATTTCTTAATTATTAAAACCATCATATTTTTACACAAATTATATATCCCATAGAAACAAATAATTCTTTAAAACATGATCGGCATGAAACAAGAATTTTCTAAAGTATGGAATCTTCTGATTTTGTACTCTACGAGTCTTAAATGATGATTATTATGCTATCATGTTCACAAATATATCTCAGGATTGAGGCTAGAAAGTTCGAGACATAAAAAAAAAATTTGTATGCATATTTAAATACTAGGCTTTTTTTCCTTTAATATAATCGAGTGACTTCCTTAAATGATGGAATATAAAAATAATTAAAAATATTCTTATATTTTAAGTGATACACTCTTATCACCAGATGAAAAAGGAAAAATTTTTACTGTTGAAACTTAAGCTTATTCTTATTTATACTCTTTTCACAGCAACTTCTTTCTAGTCTTATATGATCCTTTGTAGTATGGAGCATTACTTAAATACGTGTGAATACACTCATGTTCAAAGTAAAGGTCACAAACATGGTTTGTGGCATAACTGTAAAATTGCTAACAGCAAAAATGACAGAAATTGTGTTTTATATATTTTGAGAACGGGTAGTGAATATCAAACTTCGGTTTAGGAAAAGAAGTTGTTTAGCGTTATTTTTCACAGAACTACTGGAATAAGACCGATTAAGCATTTGGGATTTTTTCCCCGAAGTATTGGGAGAATTATAATAAAACAAACAAGTGTACAGTGAGATCAATTAGATGATTTCTTGATATGGAAAGCCGTTAGCCGACTTGAAACAGGCAGGCCTCAGAACAAGAGATGCCTCGATGGTTACAAGTTGCACAAAAAGTGGTCTCCTCACCGAGGAATCATTTCTGTACATTGTACTATCAACATGAAGGTCGGCCAAGGCAGCTACAGAGCAATGACATTTGCATAGGTTCGCTACTTGGCATTAGGAGTATGTGATGACATAGGCGTAAAACTACTCCTCAGCTTGCTCATGATCTTTCTGTTCTCTATGGAAGAAGAATTTCCAAGAAAACAGTCTACGGACGTCAAGTAGAGATCGAAGTTTATGACCAGCGTCAGATCTTGTGTGTCCTTTAACTGAATTAAACATTAAAGACCAGCTTTTGTGAAGATGTAAACGTCAGTCCTAGACACCACAAGAACAGGGTACGTTCCTTTCAGTGATAAGTCGAGATTCAATGAATAGAGTGATTCTTGTTGAGTCTTCATCTAAAGGGGAAAAGACTCATTTTTATGTAGGAATTTAGAGATATGGGCATAAAGGATTCCTTGTCGGGTGAGGCATAATATTGAGCATATATATATCCCTGCACGACTTCGACGAGGGTACTGTCATTGCACAGCGTTATAGGAATGAGGTTCTTGAAGCCTATTTGAGGTTGTTACTGGGTGCATTGAGTCCCGACTACATTTTCATGAACGATAATGCACAGACATTCAGAGCTCACATTCTGCATGAATTTACTGAAGAAGAAATTCGCCTAATGGATCTGCTCTCGAGGTCTACAGAGCATATTTAGGATAATCTAAGAGAACAGCCCTTTTTTTCTACGTATCATTCCTCCCAGGACCCTCCAGGGGTTAAGAGTTGTGCTTTTGGAAGAAGACACCCACATAAATTGTATGGAATCTCGTTGTGAGGCTTGTATCGTATTTGATTTTACTTTTGGACAACTTACGCCAATTTGGTTTGGTTCACTAACAGAAATTTTCAAAGGAGTTTTGCATACAAGCTTGATCCTCTTTGTTTGTTTTGGGTGGGTTTAAACGCTCTACTTCTTGCTTTTGCACTTGAACCGACTTTTAACAAGCTTTTATTTTTTCCCCTTCTTTCTTTGTAAATCTTCGGGGTTTTTTGCGAAATTGGACGTAAAAGGCAGCATAAAGAATTATACAAAGCAAAGTGAAGTATTATTTTTTGTCAAAGTATCTTAATCAAAAAATTTAAACTAAATATTTTAACTCGCATTTATTTATTAGAGCCATGCCTTAAAATACGATATAATAATGCTACATATATTCAATAAAACTACAAATATAAAAAATAAATAAAAATAAACGAGAAATCTTAACTCACGAATTTCATTAGAAGTTTTTGAATACTATGAACATTTCTTCATATTAGAAGCTCTATGTGAAGAAGTAGTGAGTTTTGGTGTTTTTTGGTTTGACACACAGAATGTTTCAATATTTTGTTTATTGGATGAACATTCCGTTCTTATATTCGATTTCAACTTAAATGGTTCCTATTCACATTCTCTTGTGAAAATAATTTTCTTTTTTGAATGAAAGCAATATAATGCATTAATTTTAAAAATTTAGTGGATTAACCAATTATGACTTTTGGAAAAATTCTTTTAAAATGTATTAATGATTAAGAAAGTTTAAAATTCATATTTTAATTAAATACAAAGCAGAAATATGTGTCCATGAAAGGTAAGACATGTGTTCTTATTCTTGGATAGTTTTATTGTTAACTTATTAGTTCAATAAAAATTTCTGTATTAGAAATATATATTAAAATAATATCATAATATAATAGCTAATGTTAAAATCGATAGTACAGCTTATTATTTAAGAAAGAATAAAAGGAATAACGTATTTTTTTTAAAAAATATCAAAATATTAATGCATGTGTGGAAATATTATTATTTTTTAAATATAATACACAGATTTTTCTTATTAGTATGGAACTGATAGTTTTTCAAATATACGCATAAGTAACATAATTTAATAAAATTTATCTATACTGTCTAGGATTATAAAAGAAATCTTACCAGGCAGCCTTGTGAACACCTTCAAAAATCTGATAATATGTTTAAACTATGAACAAAGATGAGGGTTTGTATTTTAATAACATACTTAAAATGACTTCCCGTATTAACCAACGTGCACCCTTAGTTAATTTTGCTTAGGATCTATTTTTTTTAAAAAAATTTAATTTTTTTTTATATTTATAGTTGTTATAAACATTACTAAAATTTTAATGAAGTCTCTGAATTAAGTTAATTTCAAATAAATCTTTGAAAAGTGGTGAATTATAAAATTAGTTTTTACGAAATAAGGTAATAAGAAAAATTGATATTGTTCAGTTAGATGGGTGAAGGTGATTTATCATCAAATCTTGTTAGCAACAGAAAAAATGCCGCTAACTGCATTGCCTTGGTCATAGTTATCCACATTGGTTGTATGTCAATTCAACAAAATAAATATTAACTTAAAATGAGTAGTCTTTATTTGTACATGCAGATAAATACGTTTAACGAGAAAATGCTTAAACGAAATAATACAACGGTCCTGTCAAACTACTATGTGTTTTCATGCATTTTTTTCTCTCTTAACACAAAAGGAAAATCACTTAACACAGGAAAAAAAACACTTAATACGAAAAGATCTCCCTTCTGGGGATGAACAAATTACCGAAAACAACATGCGGATTGGACTGTCCTAAATCATTATCGGAAGAAATCACTGCAGAAGATAATAATGTGTATACAGCCCCAATTATGGTAGACAAAGACATTTTGGAATTAGTTCAAAGAGCTGAAAAAATATCACATTGATGCAGTTTTCAATGAAGAAAATGAAAGTAATATTGCAACACCTGTTCTCACATCATACGAAATGAGGAACATGAGGAAAAAGATGCGCAGTTATTTACATACACATTCCAATATTCAAATGAATAACAAAATGGAACAATTTCTTAACATTTGGATGCTGAAAAAGTCACTGCAAGAAAAAAATTTATTAGATTATTTCCGAAAACACAAAAAAATGTTTTTTTTTTCATAAAGCTTGAAAATTTTGTATTAAATTTCATTAAGTTCTTGAGTTCTTCTTAAACATATGATCAAGGAAACATTGAACTAGAGTTTTGCGTTTTTATGCATCGAATGTAATTGTTTATCTTCTGATACTGTTATAATAGAAGATAATTAATTATATTGGTAAATTCGTTCATTTTTCTACTGTTTTATTTCTAATACAAATCAAAATCACGTTCATATCTTCATTAATGTATTTCTGTTTAATGGTCAAATGACAAGCAGTATTACATTTTTTAAGTATACCATTTTCTTGACAAATCAAAAAAGTTGTTGCTCCATATTCCTTTCTCTCTACAAAATGGACAACATACCACTCATTTTGAAACAGCCTATTTTCTTTGGATATGTTTCGCTTCGAAGCCATGAGGGATATTTAAAACTAAGTTTGTCCCTTAAATTGATTGCTTTCTAACTCAGTTCAGTACACTGTTCGCATTCTCGTTACTTCATTGTTATTTACTATTACAAGCCATTACAGTCACACATAGAAAAAATATATCTTACAGATCGTACCCGTATAACTGCGACAGCAAAATATATAGATTCAATTCATTGATTCCTATAATTTTACATTAAATTTTTCATAATTGTTAATTATAATTAAATTTTTTACGGCAATGAGTTCTAATCTGGCGACTCAGAAAATTCCTCATGGCCACATGTGGTCCATTGGCCGCAGGTTGAGTATCGCTGGTCTAGACGATGGCGACTGGCTATATTAACGATGCTTAAACAAAGAAATTTATAAGGTAAGGATAATGGGCGAAGTTATGATGTTTCAAAACTTCCTTACGGAACACGCTTTTAAGAGCAAATGAGGGATCTCTTCACAACGCCAATGACTTAGAACATCATAGGCCACTGAATGGCTGAGGTATCAGGGAAGAGCTTAGCTATAATCTAATATCATATTTGCGTACATTTGTTAATTATTTTGTTGTTGTTTTTCTTTAAAATATCACTCCTTGCTTTAATTGTTTTTACCAGTGCAGTATTCATAGGACACACAAATTGGTGGTATTTAAGTACTACCTTAACCGTGCTATCCTTTAAGATTACTCACCAAATTAACAACCCAGATGTCATATATGTAATAGGCACTGAATTGGCAACCATAAGGCTCCTTTTGTATTTTACCTCTGGCTACAATTCTAAGGATAACCGTTTGTTGATATGACAAACTCGGATACTAAAATGAAAATCTATGTTTTACCGAATTCTTCAATAATAAAGTTTGACAATAAAATTATGTGTTTAATAAAAATAAAACAATTATTATAATTACATATAATAAAATTTTTAATTTTATATTATAACCATCCATTACCCACCCGTTTTCCTGGGTATTGCATGATGTTATATGAATATATACTGTTTATGTATATACACACTATGATATTTTAGAAGTAAGAATTCGATTATAATGAAACATATTCTTATAACTCTCGTCTGTTAATTTAAAAAAGGGCAGAACTTTTAAATAATAATTTGTAAAATTAACGTAGAATTACACTTTACGCGCTCCGAGTACCTCCCTAAGTAGACTGCCAGAAAAAAACGATTTTTAGTGGATTTCTATTCAATAAAAGAAACATGTCTACCAACTTTTAAGTATAAATATTTTATTTTAGAAAAGGAATTTTTTTTCCTGAATAACTTCCAGTAGCCACCTCTGAGAGTCGACATTCGAAAGAACCGTTTTTAGTGAGTTTTAATAAAACAGAAGAAACATACATACCTAATTTCAATATTGTAGGTTTAATAGTTCCAAAGCGGATTTTTTTATCAATACGACCCCAAAAGATTTCCACTTCTCCCATAGGAGTCAATTTCCGAAAAATTCATTCTTAGATGATTTAGAATCAACAAAAGTAACATGCATACCCAATTTCACCATGCTGATTATTAGCTCGATAACAGATTTTTTTTATATATAAATACATCGTAGCAGCTTCCCAGCCCCACACACTTCCATACAGATCACATTCAGTAGAATCCATTCTTACTGGATCTATATTCAACAAAAGAAACATTCCTACAATTTTTCAAGTCTTTATGTCTAATAATTCAAAAACGGTAATATTTATATATGCCTCATAAGTCCTCTCAACACTTCATGTGTTTTTATTTTTGGAAATCTTCTGTAGCTGATATCAACTTTATAAAATGAACTGGCCTAACAAATATGAATTCTTGTGGGTCTAATAGTCCAAAAACAGGAATATATTTACCTATACGACCCTTCAGACCTCTTTTTGCCTTTTTGGGAATATATTTTCGGAAAATTCTCTTATGAGGTAACTCTATTCAGTGAAAGGAACGTCCCGAAAAAATTTCAAAATAGTAGTTCCTGTAGCTCAAACACTGATACACATTTATCTTTTATGCCCCTTAAGCGCTCGCAATGTAGCCCTTTGATGTCGATTTCCGAAACATTCCTTTTGTGTTGGACATCTACGTCATGAAATGAACATGCCTACCAAAAATAAAGTTTTAATAGTTCGAAAAATTAGATTCTCTTTTACCTATAACACGTCTTTAACCCTTAGAAACCCTTTGGGAAAAATTTATATTAAAAGCCTCTTTTGTAGTGGTTCTCTAATCTTTAAAAGGAATATACCAGCCAAATTTCAACTCTGTAGGTCTAAGAGTTAAAAAAAAAGAATATTAATCAATGACGGCACTTATCCACTTATGTTGCGAATGGCATCTCGCCTGTGTCCAACCAATCAGCGTCAAGGCAATGACGTTTTTATGTTACTGTTCTGTTCTTTCTTTAGAGGTACTAAAAACTTCTGATTGTAACGTTTTGTATTGTTAGTGATTAAATGCTTTATGTATCATATTCTTGTCTATTCAGTATTTTACAGATTATTTTCATCAAAACCTAACATCGGGTAGATGTCAGCCCTGCAATAATATTTAAGGAATTGTGTAGCGGTGAGTTTAAACTTCAACTTGCAAACACACCGAAGTTGTCGAGTTTGACAAACCCCATTCTTATGGGATCTCTACTCCATGCACAAGGAACATTCCTACAAAATTTCAAGTCAATACGCCTTATAGTTTAAAAACTGAAGTATTTATCTATAATGTTGTTTAACCTCTAGCAACCTCCTTAAGGGTCAATTTTTGCAAGAATATCTCTGTAGCGGATTTCTACTTCATTAAATGAATATGCCTGCTAGATTTCAAGTTTGTAGATCTAATAGCTCAAAGTCGGGAAAATTTTTCTACAATGCCCCTTAAGTCACCGTAATATTATTTAGAGATCTATTTTCACTAAGCCCATTTTGTAAAGGATATCTACTCTATGAAAGGAATCTGCTTACAAACGTTCAAGACTGTTTGTCTAATTGTTTAAAAATGGAAATAATTATCTTTAACGCCCCTTAATCTCCCGTAACGCCACCTTTGGGAGATTTACTTAAAAACAATTTTGTGTTGGATCAGTACTCAATGTAAGGAATCTGCTTTTTAAATTTAAAGCACATAATAATAATCTGCAACTCCCCTTTATATAACCTCTTGGTGCTCAATTTTCGCAAACTCCGTTCTTAGCAGATATCTACTCCCTGAAAGGAACATGATTAGGGGTTTTAGGTTTAAAAGTTCCGGAGATATCGTGATGAATGAGTCACTTTTCTCCTTTATATATATATATATTTAATTAAGTTGCCAATGGCTGGTCTTTTTTGTCACACTCATCTGCTTAAATGGCAACAAGACACTTAACAAGACGTTACAGCTCTCTAAGAAATTATTTTACTCGAGGAAACCTAGATATTTGTCCACCTCTTCTTTTAAAACAATAGAATATTTTTAACGATGAAGGAACAATAAGTCCATTAACAACACACCTTGTTTAAAATATTGCAGGAAGGTTTATACTGCCATTAGTCCCTCACTATGTGATATTTTAGAAGTTCGTACGGTATTGTAAACGTTAACGTCTTCGTCATTTTTTCATTAACTGAGACAGCAGTAATATTTTCTTGAACAAGTCTGCACGTGGAGTTTTTTCACTTGAAATGGTGTGGCCTTTTTATCCGGACTAGTGGGTGAGTGAGTGCCGAGTTTAAGGGACTCAACTGAATCATAAAACAGTTTACAATAGTATGTATCTAAAAATAATCGGCAAACATTTGACACAAATCCATTAAACCTAAATGTAGAAACAAAGGATTTTCTGCTTTACTAAATAATTTGAGTCATAATTTCATTGTTCAACAGACATTTATTTTTCTAATTGCAATTTCTACTGAAGGAAAAATTAATTACATGGAAATTAAAATTTCTAATTTAATTTTTTAAAATTTAATATCAGCACTTTTTAAATTAATTTCAAATGTATAATTTATTCCAATCTAAATTCGAGAATATATTTTCCAGCATCTCAGTTGCTCTTTCTTTAATAGTTTCGTTATATGTTACCGCAAAAAGAAACTACTTTTTATTTTTAAACAAAAATGGCAAAATATTCTTTAAAAAATAATATCGGAAAGTTATTTTAATGTAGAAAACAACATAAATAAGTAAGTACTATTAGAGAATAATAACTACAATTATATTTAATTCATTTGGAATTTCTTGGAAAACTTTAAATAAAACAATTTATACTATTAATGAAATGACTTCTTATTGTTATGGTATTTGACGTTATTCTAATATTTTTATATAGTCAAAATAGTTTTAATTTTACACAATTTAATATTTCATACGTATCTATACTGCCCTTTTCTATGAAGGAAATCGATGGTGAGGAAGCATTCATTAACATTGTCAGCACACCTCGTAATTTTGATGGAAGTTCAAGTAAT
The DNA here is from genome assembly GCA_019973955.1 of Trichonephila inaurata madagascariensis. Classification (NCBI taxonomy): domain Eukaryota; kingdom Metazoa; phylum Arthropoda; class Arachnida; order Araneae; family Nephilidae; genus Trichonephila; species Trichonephila inaurata. The sequence goes on along the minus strand of BMAV01017680.1, from coordinate 2,925 downwards.
GAATACGACTTCTGAACTCTTTCAACGCACCACCGGAAAGACTAAGAGCTTGAATTGATTTAACGTGCATCAGTTCCTGTAAATGGTGGAAGTTCAGGGGTACTAGGTGGCCACAATAGAGTAGTGGTCAAGATCACGAACTTATAGTTGGTGTGTCAAGAGATTGGGTCTAGTACCACTGAAAAACCCCGAGAAAAAGAGGTCGATGCGTGTTACTTATATCAAGGATCAAAAGTCCTTCCATTGTCGTGATGTGGAAAAAATTAAATTGTGGTGATAGCACAGGTGTCGCCCTCGTCTTATATCAAGGTAGAAAAACGAGGTCTGTCGCCAAATGTCATCACGCAGCTTTTTTGTGTAATATTAATATCACTCCCACAGAAGTATTAGGGCTCTAACTCTTGACACATAGGCTATGAATCTGTGAACTTGGCCACTAGGCTACCGCTACCACTAGAATCGATTACGTTAAGGATTAAAAAAGTGAATCACAGGGTATCGAGAGTACGTGATTGAGCGAGTAAACATTAATGAAGCAATATGCAGTTACTGGAGGGCTTTTGCGAAGGATTTCGCAAGTTTGAAACATGGTAAAGTAACGAGGACGACACTTGAATTACTACCCTTCTTTCTCGGGTCTTCAGCGGTGCTCGGTTTGAACTCATGACACAACAGCCACGAGTCCGTTGCCTTTACCACTAAACTGACGCGACCTCCACTGAGTGGTACATAGCGGCTCAAAGTGCGAATGCTGTAGTAACACCATCGTACAAGAACACACATGGATCTAAAATATTGTAAAAATGAGTTATGATGTAATTTAAATACATAACTATATGTAGAGAGAATAATAGACTTCAAAATACATTCCAATTTTTTCATTTAGTATTTAACCTACCAATGCTTCAAATATTTGAAACAAGTAATTTCTTCAGTATGTGAGAGGCATAAGTTAACTGAATTATTAGTTATAATATCTGAAATAGCGTATAAGATTAATGTTTTTATAATCTATTCCATGCAGCACAAAACGGATTTTAATAATAAATATCAATAAAGTAGAAATGAAAATGCTGTGAATATCCTGTTCAAGTGAGTGAGTGAATATTAACGTCGCACTATTCAGCTATACGAAAGCTTTTGGTTACGGGTCCTTTAATTTTGAACCATGGTCAAGTAACGAGGATGACACCTGAGCTGGCAACCCACTCTCCTAATTACCACACCACCAACGGGAGGACGCTGGAGTTCTCAAGAGATTTAATGTGCATCGCTCCCCTACATGGCAGGTCTGTAGTAGTACTGGGCTCGAACTCGTGAAAGGGCACGATCCTATACCTTGACCAGTTGGCTACCGTGGCCTCTAACTTATGAAGAAACGAAACTGTTTAAGCGAAAGAAAATAAACTTTCGATGTTCTTAAAATACTTCTATTGAAATTGTGCTCGAAAATGTTTTTTTATCCGAAGCATATTCGAGTTCTTTACTGAACTTTGTTCTTAATACTAAACTGAGCTTAACTTCTTGATCTGTCTTAATGATGGAACCTCTAATGTCATATGAATGTCAAAATTTAAATATATATAGTGTTAAATAAAAAAAAGAAGTTGCCTAATTTGCTGATTGATTGATTGATAGAATATTAACGTCGAACTGTTCAGCTACACGGGGTGGCCGCGGTAGCCGAGTGGTATAGGTATCGGACCGTGGCTTGCCTTGTCACGAGTTAGAGCCCAGTACAACTAAAGATCAGCTGTGAAAAGGCAGCGATGCACTTTTAATCTGTCGAGAGCTGAAACGGCCTCCCGTTTGTGTGGTGTTGTGGTTAGGAGAGGGAGGGGGGGCAAGCTCACAGGTGTCTTTCACGTCAATTGACCATGGTTCAAAATTACGTGGTCCGTCGCCAAAAGCACCCGTGTAGCTGAACAGTGCGACGTAAATATTCAATCAATCAGCTACACGGGGGCTTTTAGCGACGGACCACGTAATTTTGTACTATGGTCTAGTGACGTGGACGACACCTGAGATAGCGCCCCCTCTCCTAAATACCACACCACACCAACGGGAGGACGTTTCTGCTCTCGACAGATTTAACGTGCATCGCTGCCCTACACGGCGGGGCTTTAGTGTTACTGAGCTCGAAATCGTGACAAGATAAGACACGATCCGATACCTATAAGACACGGTTACCACGGCCACGCCTAAATTATTGAAAAAATTATAGTGTACAGTTAAGTTTCTATTTATTTCAATCTATCCGCAGTGAAAAGTATAACGGGATTAAATATCCCTTTGGAGTTTCCTCCTGGTTTACATTTAGTAGGTTTATATTTCACATCTTTATCTGTATAACTAATCTTTAAAGGGTTACTTTGAAATGGAGTGGCGTTGCCTTTTTTTGAAAAAGTTCTAGATATTTTTTTCAAGTTTAGCAGTTTCTAGCGAAATAATGCGATTGCTAACTGCAAGCCATTTTCAAACCAAAGAAGCTCTCTAAAATGATTATTTACGCAACCTTTTATATAAAGCAATGTGTTCAATTTCTAAATAGGTTTAACAAGAGATAAATATAAATTTAGCTACGAATGCAGCTTCATGCCCGATAATATAGAAGTACTTTGAAAATGGATGAAGCCGGTAAGTGTTATATTTGTATTGAAGAGAGAAAAACAAATGAGTATTCATGTAATCAAACATGCCTTCTCATTAAACAGAAGGAAACCTATAAAAATGATAAAACGTTTCTTGAGAGAGACACATTAAAAGCGAATATATTAAATCACAGTGGACAAAAGTTTCTTAATGATAATAATGAGAGAAAAGAATTAAAAACACAATTGCGTATTTCTGACAACAAAACACTTTACACTTGTGAAATTTGCAGCAAGGTTCACGGTAAAGTTAGCCATTTGAAAAACCATTTGC
>BMAV01017679.1:0-12420 GCA_019973955.1 Trichonephila inaurata madagascariensis | reverse complement strand
TTTTTTTAAAAATTTAAAAATCAAATTGGAAAAGTTAGGACAAAGTCTATTACTTAAAAAATTTCAATATGGTTTCAAATATTGTACTTTTTCCCCTTAAGTATAAATACTTGGTAAAATATTTTTAGTGTCACAACAACTTTTATAGACTTCTTAGTACAGGTTTCATAATTTTTTTTTTTTTTTAATTTCTGCATCGATATTTATATTCTTCTATGATTAATGTTTTAGTTTACAATTTATTTTATGAATCATGTCTTCTTACTCTATCTTCAACTTCGAAATGAGACATTACGCAACCTGCCTTATTGTTTCCCAGTATTCAAAAAATTGTGGTTCATTTGTTTTTGGTAAATTTTGATTTTTCTTTTCTGAATCATCAATCGTGAATCCTTTTTCTGAATCATCATGATTAAGTCCAATATAAAAATGTATTTTAGATTTTTTTCTTTTTATAGATTAAGAGATAAGTTAAATTACATTTTTTTATAAGTATATTCTTATTAGAAAAGTGTTATTGCTCATTGATTCATAAATTGTTACTCGCTCTAAAATACACTGGTGTGCAAAACTTAAGCAACAGGCGGGCTTATTGCCATAACTTCACGAAAAATCATCTGAGAGACATGAAATTCTGAAATGAGGGAGAGTATTATGTACGTAAATGATGACGAAAGCATCGGCGCTGAAAAAGGAATACAACGCATACGGTATGGAATCAAACAAAAACAAGCTTTATTGAATGCATAGTATCGTGACTCATGATTGTCTATCCAACAGGAAGAACAACAAGCAGATGTTCCTTAATATGGTATATGCCCTCCCCTTACTACAATGGTTGCTTTGCACCGTCTCCGCATACACAGAACCAGCTGGTGCAACATTTCTTGAGGTAGGAGTGCCCATTCCTCAATCAACATCTGTTTGAGTTGTTGGTTGTACTCCAGATGATGTGAGCGTGTGGCAATACGTCTCCCCAAAGCATCTCACACATGTTCGATGGGATTTAAATCTGGGGAGCACGCTGGCCAATCCATTCGAGTGATATCTTCACTTTCCAGCAGCTCCTCAACAGCAAGAGTGCGATGTGGCAGTGCATTGTCATCCATAAAATGAAGTCTGGGCCAATGGCACCTCGGAAAAGGTGCAGATGGGGAAGAAGTACCTCCTCACAATAGCGATCACCGATTACAGACCCTCTGTCGAAAATGAGAAGCTCAGTTCCGCCGTTCAGCATGATGCCAACCCAGACAAGAACTCCAGGACCACCGTAACGATGTCTTTCCTGATGTTACTGGGATAAAACCGGGTACCGATCTCTCCAAATCAAAACGCGTTGAGAATCGCTTCGGTACTGAACCGACTCTCATCCGTAAAAGAACACGATTCCATTGATCAGTTGTCCAGTTTTGTGCTCTCTGTCCCACTGTAAACGGTGGCTTCGGTGGCCATCTTTCAACGGGAGGCAGCGTTCAGGACGGCGGGTGAACAGGCCCCTTGTGAACGCGTCTGGCCACAGTAAACCGCTACATTTGTCGACCTGTTGCTGTACAGAGTTTCTGAGCAATGGCGCTTGCTGACTGCTGTCGAACTTTTTCGCCTGCGGGATGATATATCGGTCATCCTCTGCAGTTGTCGTCCTGGGGCGACCACACCAACCTTCTAACAGCTGTACCTGTGGTTTGGAACGCTTTCAAGCGCGCGAAACGACACTTTTGTTGTTTCCCGAACTCTGCAGCTACACTGGTGACAGTACGCCCCTCCTCCAGCTTCGATCATTCTTCCACGTGTGAAGTCATCCAGATGATTTTATAGCCATATTTCACGAACTGACTCACTGGCACTTGCACAGAATATGGTGAATTACGTCTCCGTCCTTCATTCATTCTACTGTTGAGCAGCGCGCCGACATTACGCGTTTTGCGTACGCTCACATCGCTTCTGACGTTTTTTTCCCTGATATTTGCATACGCATGACGTTTCTACTGACTTACGTGTTCCCTCTACTGATCCCCAGACCCCCTATTCTGCAATTTCATGGCTATCTGCTAAATTTTACATTGTTGCTTAAGTTTTTGCCACCAGTGTATATCTAATAATTTCTTGCCGTATGTATGTAGTGTAGTTATAATGAGTGTACCCTACAAAATTGTTGAAAACTTTATTAACTTCATTTTTTGCGATTTGACGTTAATATTTTGTTTTACTTTCATGCATTTTATCCAAATAGTCATCATGAGCAAAGTGAAATCATGAATGCCTACTAATATGCGAGTGATTATTTATTTATTCTTTTTTTATTATTATTTATCCTAATATTGGAGCATTATAAAAAAAATAATCATACAATCAGAAAAAAAAAACAAATATTTTTTTTTACACTTCTATTTTTACTCTTCTTCTCTATCTTATGATTTCAATTTTGTCTTTTCTTCTATAAATTAATCTTTTTTAATAGTAACTGTTCCAAGTTCCGTTATTTTATTTTGTGATGCATACATATATAGTAAGCTTGTCATCGAACTCAGTTACTAAGCAACTTATTTTGAAAAATGAAATTTTTTAAGAATGTAAAAATTAAAAAACGCATAGCAAATATGTATACTTAATTATAAAATGAAATAAATTTTAAAAAAACCTCGATAATTCAACGGAAATTTTTTCTTGGACCTAAAAAGAAATCTAAAACGGGAGAATTTTGATATTATTACATATATATATATACAGAGTCGGACCAGAAGCGGACACAAGAATTTTTCAAGGGGAGGTCCAGAGTCGAAAGTCCACCCTTCTGGTATCATGCTCCAATATGCTGCCCAACATATTCTTTTGATTTTTGTCGTTTTTCGGGAACAAAAACAATACAAAATTAATTATTGAATAAAAAATTAGCATTAATCAATAAAATTAATTATTAATAACAAACACATAATTAAATTTTACGTAATATATACATAGGATTACAACCAAGGGAAAAAAAAATCAAGGGCTATGGGGGGCCCTATGACACCCCCTTTGTGTGCGTCACTTAGTGGGACCTCTGTATAGTGAAGTCGCTAAATACCGAAAAAAGTTCGTTACATGGAAAATTCGCTATGTAGAGGTTCATCTTTCAATATGCTTTATAAACCACATAAAGCAAATTTTAAGTTCCTAAACACCATATATTTTTAAAAAAGTAATTACTCACTCCTTTTTGTAAATTAGTATCTATTTATTTTATATATCTTACCCATCGGAAAAAAAAGAAAAAAAAGAAAAAGAATGTTGAGGAATACACTGTATTTTCAAAAAGAAAATCATTTTATTTTAAAATTAATGAGCTTTAAGGACATTTTCTAATTTAAAGCATACAAGTAATTTTAAGCGTACATTATTTTATAACAAGACTTTTTAAACTTACATCACCACATGCGTCCTTAAATTTAATTACGCATAAAACATGTTAATTTTGTTTGAGTTTTTTTTTTTTTTTTTTGTGAAAAAGTACTTTGTTTCATAATACGTTTCATATCTTTGCAATGCACCAAAAATCCTTTTAGGCGCAATTTTCCGTGTCTTTTCTTAAATTTTTCTAGTCATCCATTGCTACGTAGAAATTGGTCTTATCCCAATACCTTCACAAATAGAAAAGCTTTCTCTGTAACGAAAGGTTCAGAAATTGGAACATTTTCATCTTGCATTGTGTGTATCCACTTCAAAACTGCTTCGTAGAAATCTTCATAGACACATGTTCTTCTACGTTTTGAACAAGAATTCGATGAATCATAATTTTTGAAGCTTATCTCGATTTCTTATAATAGTTGATAAGTTGTTTGTAAGCCATGTCCTTTTTTTTACGCCTTTATCTACTTCCTGAAGAATTAAAAAATTTTCATGCTCAAGCACTTACGAGCTATCAGAAACGAAGTTACCAGTACAACTGATCAACACTACAAATAAACGGAAATTAGGTCAAGGACACGGGGATACGATACAATTCGACTGAGAGTGAAAGGGGATATCGAAGATGTTTCTCGTGAAAAGTAGTACTTCTTGGATGAAACTCCCAGAATTCTATTGTTCTCGGTGAGCTAAACACCAAAAAAAGCAGTCCGAGATTTATGAGAACTATAAAATGCGTTAAGAGAGAATAACTTAAAATGTCTGGAACTACTTTGAAAATAAGGAGAAAACCCCGATCTGACCCAAATAATGTATCTACTGAAACAAGATTTTTGTTTAGACGTGTAATTCTACCTGTAACTACTTGATAATAATAGTCCGCGCCAATAAGAATTGATATTTCTTTATCGTTAAATTCATAAGAATCAGCTAATTGTACATTTTTTAAAATATTTAAATTTTTATCAGGGTTGGTAAATGTGTAATCGAAATATGTTCTGTCTCGACCGCTTCTATTGCAATGCACACATTGGGACCATCCCTGTTTTTCAATCTTATTTTAACTATATTTAAGGTTTTTATTTCAGTTTCTTTAGCACCAAATGTGCAAATGGAAAGGTTTTCTTTTCTAAGAATTAGAAAGTTAAATTTCTCTCAAATACTCTTTAAAACGAAACTTCATTGTGAACCATTATCTAAGAATAATCTGACAACTTCTTGTTCATTTTTGTCATCTATTAATTCAGCACATGTTTGTAATAATACACTATTTACTTCTTTTTTAAATACTGCTGAAACTATATTATTTGTGTCACTTTTTGGAGAGAAATCGTCACCATGCCGATTTCAAAAACATTGTGAAATGGTGGGAGCCATTACAAATAGGACATGACTCTCTTTTCACACATTCCATTGCTCTATGACCGGATGTCAGTGGATGGCAGTCTATTTTTGGGCATCTGGACTGATACACAGTCCTCAATCCCATATCTTTAAGAGTCTTTGAAGTGGGGCTTGACTTTCGTGGAATTACACAGTCTGCGATGTAGCATGCAGGCTATTGGCTGCGACGGTGGAATCCGGGAGAAGGGGCTTAAGGTGATCTTCAAGACGTGGAATGTTCATACATGGCTGAGAGCTATGTGGGTGCTCTCTCATTGGTTGGAGGTGGAAGTGAGTATAGCCTCTGGCTGGCTGCCCATGGGGATAAGTAAAATTTTAAAAAGTAGAAAGTGGAATACGCTTGTCCAGTGGGGTAAAAGATAGAAAAATAATAAAAGAAGAAAAAATTAAAAATTTAAAAGCTTACTTGGGTGCAATAAGTACATAATTATTGCGAGGATAAAGTACCTAAGGTGGGTTGTAGGAATCCAGTAGGATTCTTCTCGGCCTTTTGGTATTGTCATTGCAGTTATAAACATCTAAATTAATCATATTTGCATTGTTTGTAAACTGCAAGTTATTGAAAAATTTATGGCAACTTTTGAATGTGAGCTTTGAAACTATTGATTTTAGAGCTTTGTTAATGTAATCCTTTCGCATATAGCGACAAGCTTTTACGACCATTCGAATATAAGAATTTTGCACAGTATTTAAAATATTTATATTAGTCTTAGCAGCATAACCCCAGACGGGACAAGCGTAAGCAATTATGGGATGCATGACGGCTGTATAGAGAAGCACTTTGTTATCTCTGCTTAAATGTGAGTTCCGGGATATTAAGGGGAAAAGTTTAAACATGATTTTCCGGAACTTATCGCGGACGTGTAGAATATGTTGTTTCCAAGTTAAATGAGAATCAAAAATAATGCCAAGATATTTGGTTTTCTGAGACCAAGGAATCATCTTATTGTACATTATGAGCGGAGGTGGAGAAGTACGTTTTTTGGTAAAGATAACTGCACACGATTTATCTACATTAATACTTATTTTCCATCTATCGTAATAATTTTCTAGAAGTTTGAGGTGTTTGTTGAGGGCAAAAGTGACAGATTTTAGGCTTTTGTACGTGGCACTTAAGGCCGTATCATCCGCATAAAGATTAATATTAGTTAGTGAATAGCTGGGAATGACATTAATGTAAAGATTGAACAGCAGGGGTCCGAGGAGAGACCCTTGTGGACATCCTGCTGAGATAGAATAGGAGGTTAGAGAGAGAGATTCGTTAATTCTGATTCTAAAGGACCTGTTAGTTAGATATGAGTGAATGAGGTGTATTAGAGGAGAAGGGATTTCGTAAGTAATTAGTTTGAAAGTGAGTCCTAGAATCCAAACACGGTCGAAGGCTTTCTGGATATCCAGAAAGACAACTCCCGTGCTCTTCTTTTTTTGGAAACCTTCCGAAATATTTTCTGTTAGTTTAAGAAGGGGATGTAAAGTAGATAATTTATTAGTGAAGCCGTACTGATTTGGGTTAATTAGATTTTTATCGTTAATGAAGTTTTTAAGCCTATTAAGAACTATGTATTCAGTTAAATAATTTTTTTATAGTAATACTATTCTTAAAACAATTTTATATACATTTTCTAATCTAAGTGATACTGAATATCATAAACATTATCCATTTATGCGTCTTTTTAAAATCACGGTTCCGAACGTAGTCGGATACCTTGAATGAGCGAAATTATTAAAATTTAAATACAAACCATGAATCGAGGATGAAAATTGAATTAATCCTTGTTGTACAACCTAGAATACAGTTATTAACAAGCAAAAGCCGCCACAAATTTTAATTTTTTGAGTTCTAATACTCTCATGGACAAAAAAATTAGTGCATCAAGAAATTATTGCGGAATCGTAACGAAACTTGGCATGAAGGTACATGTCGGGGAGATATGCAAAAGATTAGAAATGCAGCGTGATTGCGCATTAAGTATAGCCGCGCGGTAAAGGGCGTTTAACGTCGATCTCCGTGGAGTATAAAGTGAGTGAGTGAGTGTAGTTTTACGGCGCAAGAGCCAATTTTGCCTATGCTGCGCCAAACATTTGTTAAAAAATTTAAAAAATTTAATAAAATATTTAAATAGAATGACAATACAGTTCTAAAAAGTTAAAATTCTAATCACATTAAACCGTTTTCAAGTAAATAAAGAGAAAATTTGGTGGGGAGTTGCCCCTAAAGTCAGACTCATATATTAAAATAAAACAATTGAAAAAAAGAATGGAACATGTTAGATTAAAAACAAAGTCAGGCAACACATGTTATTAAAAATTAGCTTCTACTTTTCCTGAATCGGGTTGGTGTTAACGCGTATATATATTTGTGAGGATTGTTTATAAAATCTTCTTGTGTTTTGAATTTATCCCCGTAGGATCTGGCTCAAGTTCTTCCTCCACGTCATACATAAGCATCTCTTCGTCATCAGTAGTAAACTCCGTAGGTGCTGACTTTCTGGGTTTATGTGGAGCCATTTTTATTTCAATTTCTGGTTTCTGTACTTTTGGGCGCTTTCTTCTATTTATTGAAGTGGCCGCGGTAGCCGAGTGGTATAGGTATCGGACCGTGGCTTGCCTCTTCACGAGTTCGAGCCCAGTACCACTGAAGACCCGCCGTGTAGGGCAGCGATGCACGTTAAATCTGTCGAGAGCTGAAACGTCCTCCCGTTGGTGTGGTGTGGTAGTTAGGAGAGGGGTGCCAGCTCAGGTGGCGTCCACGTCACTTGACCATGGTTCAAAATTACGTGGTCCGTCGCCAAAAGCCCTCGTGTAGCTGAACAGTGCGACGTTAATATTCAATCAATCAATCAATCAATCTATTTCTTGAATTTCGTTTTACACTTTTTGGGATTTCAGATGCATTCGAATGTTCACTATTGGATGTAGTAGGAATAGACTCTGGTAAGAGGGAACTAATGGTAGAATTTCAGTTAAGAGTCCAGTAAATTTATTATAGGTTGTAAGAGGGTGGGTTTCAGTTTCTAAAGATGTATTTGTAGTGGAAAGTGCGTCACTAGTTACAGGAATAGGTGGTTGAGGTTCAGTGACTGTAGTTTCTGTTGAAGAGGTGGAGGGTAAGAGTTCTGCCTGGGCTGAAGATGATGTGGAAAAAAAAACAGGAGTGGCTATTGATGTATTTGTTTTGGGGATGGATGAAAGTGGTTGAAGCAACTTCAAAGGTGGACATTTTACATTTGTTATATTTACATCTGTTTGAGTAGAATTGTTTTTAATAGATTTGGCAGCTTGAGCGTAAGTTTGTGATGATTGTAGGACTATTAATTTACGTGCTTCTGGATAAGAAATATTTTTATTTGTTTTTATTTCCTGTATTTGCTTTTCAATTTTCCATTTCGGACATAACTTTGATTCGGATGGATGGGACTGGGTACAATTAACACATTTCGGCTCCAGAATACAATCCGTGGAAGAATGCCCAACGGACGCGCATCTAGAGCATGTTAATTGACCGCGGCAGGAAGTTTGTGAGTGACCGAACCTCTGGCACTTGAAACAGCGCAGAGGATTCGGTATGTAGGGACGGATCTTTCAGTTGAGGAATCCAGCTTTAATGGTTTTGGGTAGATTGGGGCTACTAAATGTTAAAATTATATATGTTTGGTTAGTATTACAGCTGTATCTTTCTTTATTGTGATTCTTCTGACCTGAATAACACCCTGTTCAGAGAATCCATCCAGAATTTCTGCATCAGGGGTGGTCAACAGGTCAGGTTCGGAAATAACACCACGGCAGGAATTCAGAGTTTTGTGTGGACTAATCTTTAGAGGGCTATTTAGAAAAGATTTAGCAAGAAGAATGAGTGAGTGAGTGAGTGAGAGTAGGGTTTTATGGCGCAAGAGCCAATTTAGGCTATATTGCGCAAACATTTGTTAAAATAAAATTTAAAATGTTTATAAAATATTTAAAAATAATGACAATACAGTTCTAAAAAGTTAAAATTTCTAATCACATAAAACCGTTTTCAAGTAATTAAAGAGAAAATTTGGTGGGAGTTGCCCCAACAAGTCAGACCATATATTAAAATAAAAAACAATTGGAAAAGGAGAATGGAACAATTTTGTTTTAAACAAAGTCGGGCAATACATGTTGTTATAAAGTTAGCTTCTACTTTCCCTGAATCGGGTTGGTGTTAACGCGCGTATATATGTGTGAGGCTTGTTTAAAACATTTTTTGACATCTTGAATTTATCCAGAGGATGTGGCTCAAGTTTTTCCTCCACGTCATATACAAGCATGTCTTCGTCATCAGTAGTATACTCTTGAGGGGCTGGCTTTCTGGGTTTATGTGGAGCCATTTTTATTTCTATTTCTGGTTTTTATATTTTTGGGCGTTTTCTTCTATTTCTTGAATTTCGTTGGGACGTGTTAAAATGTTCCTTATTGGATGTAGTAGCTGTAGACACTGATACGGAAACGGATGATTGAACATCAGTTGATAGAGTGGCAAATTTATTAGAAGTTGTAAGAATTGGGGGTATTTAAGTTGATAACGATGAAGCGGAAGTATTTAGGCTATTGCTAGGGGAAGTAGTAGTAGTAGTAGTAATGGGTATGGAAAGTGAGTTGGATGAGGAAGCGGATATTATGGATAAAGGTGGTTCAATAGGGGTGATCATTTTATTGGTTGCGGAAACCACGGCATCAGACACAGAAGTTGATGGCTGAGGCTGTTACACTGCTTTTGCAATTAAAGATGTAGAAGGCAGTAGTTGTGCTTGAGTTGAGGAGGAAAGATTTAGATATAGCGGGTTTTGGATATTAATGTATTTGTTTTAGGGATGGATAAAAGTGGCTGGAGTAATTTTTAATGGTGGGCATTTTATTTTTTGTGATATTTTCATCTGTTTGGGTGGAATTGTTTACAATTGAGGGTTTTGTAGCCTGGGCATAGGTTTTGGGCTAACTGTGGCACTATTAGTTTTCGGGCTTCCCAATATATTTTTATTAGTTTTATTTCCTGAATTTGCTTTTCGTTTTTCCACTTTGGGCATAGTTTTTTGAATCAGCAGTATGGGGTTGAGAGCAGTTAATATATTTAGGCTCTAGACTGCAATCTGTGGAAGCATGTCCAACAGATGCACATCTACAGCAAGTAAGTTGTCCGCGGCAGGAAGTTTGTGAATGTCCGAGCCTCTGGCACTTAAAACAGCGCAGAGGATTCGGTATGTATGGGCGTATTTTACAGTTGAGATATCCTGCTTTTATTGTAGATGGAAGTTTTGGGATATTAAAGGTAAGAATTAAATGTTTTGTCGGAAGAACTGTTGAATCTTTTTTTATGGTAATTCTTCTGACTTTGATCACACCCTGGTCAGAGAATCCTTCTAGTATTTCTGACTCGGGAGTATTCAACAAGTCAGGTTCTGAAATGACACTTCTGGAAGAGTTTAGAGATTTGTGCGGAGTTACACTTAATGACGAGTTTAAAAAGGTTTTAGCGAGGAGGAACGATTTTGTTTGAACAGCAGAATTCGTTTCAATAAGTAGATCCCCGGAACGCAATCGTTAAACCGATTTCGGTTCACCATCTATACCGATTAGGGCTTTATGGATAGCAAATGGCGAGTTTTTTGACATTTCATTGTTAGGTAGAGAAATAAGTAAAAATCTGGCATTTTGAGAAACTGTATCAATGTTAAGATTGGGTAATACGAGGCCTTTACCCGGGCACAGCAGCATTGGATCCATAAAAACGCGAACACAACTTCGTCCTGGCGTGCATCCACCCACCACGGAGTCCAACAAGGGAGGCAGTGTGCCGGTCATCTGGCCAAAAACCAGGCACGGCGCTTACCCAGAGTACACCCAGAATATAATGCTACAGTCCAGGGCGAGGATCCAACGGGTAAACCCGACACCCCTTATCTGCAGCACTAACCCTACAGCAGTGTCTCTTCGGGGACACCGAAGAGAGGTACTACCAGCCGATTGACAGGAGCGGGCTCACTCCTGCCACCCGTCTACAGTGAAGCGTGGGCCAAAGGAAACGCAGAGGTATCTCTAGGCCATCAATCTCCTCCTACGGGAGAAGCGTGGGCAAAGGGAACGCAAAGGATCCCCAGAACACCATTTTCCTCCTTACGGGACGCCGCACACGGCAAACATGCGGGTCGGAAAACCAACGTTGTTAGTCAAAACAAATAAAGCAACATAATCAAAGTATTCAAAGAAATATACGAAAAAGAAACTAAACTAACTCAATACAAAATGTAAACCATAATATGTTAGTAGTAAAACATATGTTTTTTCACTAGAAGAAACAAAATTTGAACAAGGTTCATCTTGTCGTATAGGTCTGTGGTCTAGACGGGAAAAGAAGAAAAGGGAAATTTGAATGGCAAGAAGAAGGGCCAAAAAGAGAAGGATCACTAGGTACCTGGGTTCGTGAAGCCCATGTTTACCAAAGACAGTAAACCCTTAGGAAGAGGAAAAGATCCACTAGGGCACCTCGGGGTGAAACCCGTACTCACCTAAAGAAGGTGAGCCCCCTGAGGGGTTTCTTTTGGAGGAGTTGAGGGGTATACAGCTTCTCTGATTAGATAAGTGTTGAGGGGTATACAGCTTCTTGCCGTTCTCTGATTGGATGTCGATATGACGTAGATGCCCCCCTCCTTCTCATCGTGTAAGATGCACGTGGATGCCTTTATGCGTGTCGAATCTTGTCAGGGGATGTTCTTGAATGTGAATCAGTACGGAGTTGAGGGATACTCAGCTTCTGGGAGGGGGTGGGAGCGTAAAGTGGAGTTGTACACGACTGCTGGAAATATTCTGATTGGTTGTAAATAGAACCTGCGAGCACCGGGGGTGGCTGAAACAAAGTATGACGTATGATAATTTGGTAATATATTCTCACACTTCACTAAATTATTTCATATTCTACTTTGACACGCTTGTGATTTGCTCTAGTAAAAAAAAAATAGTTGTGATCTGCTCTCTCTCGTTTTATTTTTGAAATAGTGAAGTCTGTTATCCTGATATTGGGAAGTTTTTAAAATGGAATCAACTATGCGAGCTACTAATGAAGTAAGTGTACTTTTTGTATATATAATTACTCATACATATGTGATTTGTACTTTAAATAAAAAAAATAATAGAAATTAGTTAAGATTGTATAGTGAAAATGTTTTTGATACATGCTGAATTTTGCCTTTTCCATAACCACGTGTTTTGTTCAAATAAAAAGTAAATAACAAAATATTTTATTTCCTTATAATTTTTTATTACTTTTTGTAAAAATATTTATTTCTAAATGAACATTGACAAGCAATATCCATTTTACATATTTTTTTTTTTGAAAAGATTCATATTGTAATAAAAATAAAAAAAAATTTCATTCATATTAGCTTCGGAGGAAAAAACATCAACTAATATTAAAATTTACTATTTTTATACTATTTTATATGCATCATATTTGTAATAACAATTTTATGTAATTATTCTTCAATTACGGGGGTTATTCCCAAAGCTTCTTTTGTAAAAAGGACAAAAATATTTCATTCTTTTTATTACTTATATTTGGATATAAATCACATATTTGTGAATCTTATTTTTCCAACAAAAAAATTAATATTTTTGGGA
>BMAV01017678.1:0-23354 GCA_019973955.1 Trichonephila inaurata madagascariensis | reverse complement strand
CAACATGGCTCTGTTTTTCTACTTTGTCGAAAGTTTCTGCTGTACGGGGAAGGTGCTACCATAAAGCAGCTTAACCCTAATTCGCTGGCGATAGCTTTATAAATCATAATAGGTCTCCATCTTATAGTCCAAAGAATCTTTCTGTATTTTCAATTGTTATGTTTCTTGGAATCCAACTTCTTCTTTGACCTTGTAGGTTATACAACTTTCTCACTTAGTATTTTATTTTATTTTACTATATATACTTGTGTGTGTGAATAACGGCTAAATGGAATTGAGAAAAAAAAATATTATTAATTGGAACCTGCCTATGCGGAAAAGATGAGACAAATTTCAATGTTGGCATAAAGGGATTAAATTTTCGAAAAAATGGGAAAATATTTTATTCTAGTTAGATGATTTTGGGCACAAAATCAAATTAATTTTCCTCAAGATAAATAAGCAAAAATGATTATTATTAATAAGTGAGCACTGAGTAGCGAACAGGGTTATGTACATTCCAACATCTCATAACCCACGCTCTCTCTGCACGCAATGTCGAATCAGTCGAGATCCAAGCTTTTTTCCTGCTATCACTTTATCTTGCACCGTAATTTCGACTGTAGGTTTTCTTAAAAAGTCTTATTCTATAGAAGCTGTGAAATGTACCTGATAATTTTTTCCTTGTAGCAATTTAGCAGGTATCCTCTCGTATCAATAAATGTTAAAAAGTACTAAAATGCCAATTTTCTTTAGCAAAAATTACTTCGAATTTTTGCCGAAAAAAGTTTAGAAACCTAAATTTCATTACCCTTGTGGCAATACTTAACAAAAAAAATTATATTTTGTTTTATTTTTGCTTTGTTCTATATACTGAAGAACACATCTCTTCTGCATATGTAGACATATGTCTGTATATTTTTTTCCCTTTTCTTATTGAATTTTAAGCTTAAAATATTTTTCAGAGAAATAAATTTGGTTTTTCAATCGCATCAATAAATCATAAGACCAAAATGTTCGGCGAAATTCATGTCAACTCAATTATTAATTAGTTAGAGATTTTTTTAAGTATCATGAAATATGGAATTTAAAGTATCTACGAAATTCGCGTGTGCATACGTTTCTGTGAATATAAATTTTAAATGAAGTACTTTAAAAGCTTCTTTTTTTTTCTCTCAAATGATCTCTTGTACATATCCGTGCAAATAAAGTTTCAAAATGCTCAAACTTAAGTTAGTGATATTTTTAGGTTATAGAAGCAGTTGTGGATGTAACCACGAATCACAAAGGATATTTTGAATTCAAAATATGTCCCAACAATAACCCAAAGAGAGAAGCAAGTCAACACTGTTTAGATAAATATCCTCTCCAGTTGGCTTACGGAGAGGGTACAAAATATTATGTAGGAGGTAAAGGAAAAGGAGAAATTAAAGTAAAATTGCAACTCCCGAGAGGACTAACATGTACGCAGTGTGTTTTTCAATGGACTTATGTAGCAGGTAAATCAAATTTTTATTTCAATTCAAATTTCAAATTTTTGTTGAAATTAGTGTTGCTAGTCACCTTGAAAAAATTTGTTAAAAAATATTCGAGTAAATAAAACATTATTATAATTAAAAGATTTAGTGTAATACGGAAATATATACCCACAAAAATATAGTTGTTCATAAGATTTGTGAGAAAAGACATTCTTATATTTGAGGTTAAACATTAAATCGAGTTGTCGACTAGAGTGCATGAAATATCAGGATATTTGCTATAACAGATAGGATTTACTGCGTAATACCATACATTAAAATTTATCTGATTTTATGATGGCACAAAATAACATAATAAAAATTTTTATTTTGAAAATTATATATTTTTAATAAAGTTATTATTATATTATTTTGCATTGGATGCTCGTAAATAACTCCAAAATAATGAAACTTCTTCTAACTGTAATTAAATGGAAGTTATAGGAATATTTAAATTTGATGCAAATAATGATAATGTTAAGGAAATTTATCTTATAAATAACAATAAGGTATTATTTATATTTTTAACACATTCCCAGTCTTGAGTGTGATTTTATTAATTTTAATTATCGATTAATCAGTTTGACTTAATAAGGTCATGAATGATATATGTAGCCTTTTATAAAAATAAAAATCTTCCAGTTACTTAATAGAATTTCTCTAAATGTCCTATCAAGGAATTTAGTATAATTTTCTTACGGACAAAGTTTTAAAATAGATTGTGTAATTTTAAATTATTTATTAGCTTGGTGCATATGAAATGTCACATTTTCTTTACACGTGAACGTTTACCATTCCGCTTTTGTTTCTTGAATAACCTCGTTAACAGTCAAATTTTAACAAAGATTTTCTCAAAAGTATTCCATTTTGTTATTTGTTTTGAGTTCCCTAAGGATATGAATTAAAACCCGATACTCAGGTATAATTTTCTATATGAATATACCCTTGGTTATAATGCTGCAAAAGCTAAACGCAATATAAACCAGGTATTTGGGAAAAATATTGTTAACGATCGAAAAGTGCAGTATTGGTTTGAAACATTTTGGTGTGAAGAATTTTTACTACAAAATTAACCACTTGTAAGAACAAAAACATCTGTGAAAAATCATACTGTGAAAACATTGATGGAAAAGAATCCAGCTGTATCTATTATACTATCAGTACATAGATGAAAGGTATGGAAAATTAAAAATTATGCACCCATCATTTGTTAATCGGCGTGGCCCAATCCTCCAAGACAACCTTCGGCCGTATACGTTGTACAAAACGATTTCTAAGTTAAATGAATTAAAATAGGAAATTTTGCAGCATCCAGCTTATTCACCGTATCTTTCTCCAACCGACTTTCATTTCTTGAAAATATTTAGAGTAGTTTTTACGGACTAAACAGTATGAAAATGAAAGCAGTTTGAAAAATTATTCATTAGAGTTTATTGATTTTAAAAATCAAAATTTCTTTAAGACTGACATCTATGCATTAAAATCTCGTTGGGAAACGTGTATTTGAGGAAAAGGATCATATTTTGATCCAATTAACAGCTTTCAGAAAATACAGTTTTATATATTCACTTAAAAATTCGACATTTCATACGCACCGAACTATTAAAGCATTTTTAGATTATCTTTTAGCAATGTTTTGTTTAAATTATGTAAATTCTATTTTAGGCAACAACTGGGGTCGATGTCCGGACGGCTCGTCAAAACTAGGCTGTGGGCCTCAAGAGACATTTAGAGGTTGTGCAGACATTGCGATTGGGAGGAATAACAACATATACCCTTACGCGCCAAATCCAAACGACATTGGAAACAATTACAACCCATATTCTTCTTACTATAGAAGTACAAAGCCAAAGTATTTCAAAGACACTTCATTCTCAAGATACCCAAAATATGCCCAGGAGGCTTCAAGAGAAGACCAAAAAAATAAAAGTTCTTTTATCACAAAGAATAAACGCAACAAAGTGAAAAGTTTGTCGCATTCTGCATCATGGATGAAACTTCATTTTGACGAGAAGGCGCGTCAGACTGCAGCGTCGAAATTGCCAAACGATACAAGCTACAGGTCTTTGCTTGAGCATGTTCCGGGCTACATCTTACAAGACAATCCCTCATCATCAATGCTAGACAATCCCTCCTCATTAATTCTAGACAATTCTTCATCATTAACTCTAGAAAATCCCACCATCAGCTCTGACAGTACATATTTTACAGAAATTCCTGATGTCGAGACTATCAGAAAAGAATCACAGTTAAAGAAAATTCTTCAGCAACGAGAAAAGGAGATTAAACTTTTGAGGTTTTACTTGCAGAATCCAAAGTCATCAAGTAAACGCAAGGTGACACGAGGATTTTCATTGGGTGGTAGGACATACAGGGATTTTTGGTATTTGTAAGTGGATTAGTTTGGATTGCAGAATCGGTTTGTTAAATAATAATTGAATAAATAAGTAAAGTTTTCATGTCAGAGATCCATGTCAGTTTGAAACAATTTCAGCTTAAATTTAATAGTTATTCTGTAATTTAAATGTACGAAGCGAAATATTTATCAAACTATAAACCTTTTTAATAATATTCTTGTGAAAAATTCGGGAGAAAAACCCCTTCATGCTATTTAAACTGAATACAAATGTTTAAATTTAAAATAAAATTAAGAATTTCTTTTTCTGGATATGGTCTTAAAAAGCTACAAATTTGACTTGCAATTAGATACTTGCTTCTTTTAAAAGCATCAATAAGTTCTTTAGATCTTTTTTGAAGTTCCTTACACAAAATTCTTCGTTTGCTTCTTTAAACTTAAAAGTTTTTTAAAAAATGACTCAATTTTTAATGATTGAAATACATTATTTAAATTGGAATAATCTTTAACAACTCAAAGAACAGTTGCTTTAAACATTAAGAATTTTAATACGGGAGATTATTTTTATGCATCTAAACAATTTTTAAAGAATAAGGATTAAATAAAATTGACAGTACATTTAATTAGCATAAGTCCTTTAAACTATATTTGCACGCCTGTAAAAAGTTTTTGCCAAATAATGAACATTAATAATTAAAATATTTTAAGTCTTTTATACGAGTATAAATACATATATATATTGATGAATCTAAATTATATCTGTTGCAATTGGGTGCGCATTTATAAGAACAATAAATGCTACTTAACTGCTTATTTAAACAACTAAGAATTGAAATTTTTTTTAATATGGTGAATATGTATTGCAATTTTTATATTAAGATGCATCTGGAAATGTATCAAGACATATATATATATATATATGAATATGCTTCAGATTGGTATTTTTTGGGGAAAAGAAATAAAGAATAAGCGTGTGTGGATTGTGAATAATATACTTTATGTACATAATCTGTGAAATAAAAAAATGTTGAAAATAAGATATAGTGTTGTTCTCTTTAATAATCAATTTACATTTATTTTTTAAATGTATTGTGTTTGAAGAGAACAAAGTTGATGTGGATACAAAAAATTTGTATTAGCCATTCCAGTTTTTTTTAGATAATGAGTTTTTAAATCTTTAAGCAATTGATTTAATAGATTGTAGAAAAATAAAGCAAAGAGCTTAACTTTCCTTTTATCGAAAAGGAAGAGAGTATTTAATTGTAAATAAATATATAGTGTTATAGATACACTTAATTTTATAGAGGTGCTAGTACGAAGAAATTTATTTGAATTTTGTCTTTTTATACACAAAAACAAAATATAATTGTGATAAATGAAAAAAGCATGTTCTTTTTTTTTATGGAATGATTTTTAGCCTTTCAAATAAATTTACCCAAAATATACAGTCGGATCCCAATTTAACTTATTCATCGGGATCAATTTTTTTTCGTTATATCGGGGTTATTCGGGTTATCGGGGGTCCAAAAAAATAATAATTATCTGCAGTTACCTTTTGGAAGTTTTATAAGCAACTACATAAAAAATATCCACAGTTAGAAATTGATTTACCATTTAAAAATACTATTAGTACTGTCTACTAAAACTATTAACTGAGTAATAGATGTTTGAAAATATTTTTGATCCTGACTCAAAAGAGTTCTTTTTAGACTTTTCCGTACAAAAAGAATATGTCATTTGAAAAAAAAAATCTAATTTTTCTAATACATATTAATAAAAAAAAAAAATTCCAGCTGCTGGAAATAACTCGTTAATTCGGGGTTTACTATTCGTTAAATAGGGTTTTTTGTCTTCATTTTAGTTGGGAAAAGAGAAAAATTTGTTAAATAGGGGTTCATTAAATCGGAGCCTGACTGTATCTTATATTTCAAACACATTCTTACTGTTACGGATAGTAAATAACAAAATTCTTCCATTCTAATTTATCTTAAATATCAGGGAGCATGTTTTGTGGTTAAATTAATATATTCTAGGCACATTCAAGTAATATTTTAATAATATTATTTTTTATAAACAGATTTTAGAAAGACTTTACATGAGATATTAAAAACTCATCACAAAATTATCTTCATCTAACATCACAATTTTACGAATTTTAAAATTCTTCAATTTAGATGGAATTTAAATAGTTGTGGGTCCAAAAATAGGACAGCAAATCTTGAAAATCATTATCTGACTTTGACTTTAACACTACTTTCTTTTATCAAATTAGTGTTAATACCTAACTAATTTTTTGGAATCAGTTCTATAAAAAGACATAAATTGTGATCTATGAATTATTACAGAAAACAATATGCTCTAAATGACTAAAGTGATATTTTAATTACAGTGCTCTAAGTAGATCTTAGTAGAAGACTGCTTCTCAAAAATGAGATTTTAAAAACTTATCAAAACTACCTTAATCTAATGTTAAAGAGGGAAAGAATATATATGAGATTAAATATCTAAAAACAATTCATAAGATAGAAAATTACTCTAATATTATTATCATATACTAATTTTACTATTTTACTGATAGAGTTTCAGGTTTTAATATTAATAATATACAGCACGGGGTCGGTAATCTTTTAACTGTTGCGTGCCAAACCAATCTACCAATATGATTTAGCGTGCCACCCATGGAACATATTTAAAATAGTTCGATTTCAACGATAATGTATGAAAGTTAAGGTATCCGACTGCATTCGGAACCGTGATTTTAAAAAGGGACAGAGATGGATAATTTTCATAATATTTAGTGTCACATAGATTAGAATATATGTATAATATTGTTTTAAGGATATTTTGTCAAAAAAAAATTATTTAAGTACAATATTTTGGCAAAAAATTAACTTAGAATAACCTTTTTTCAAAATGTTCTCCTTTTTTGAAAAATGCTTCTATTATAATAATATTTTGCCTGTATATAGCTCAGACCTCTGTACAGAGGCTCAACTAGAATTTTTGAAAAATTCATATTATTTTCAGAGTTACAACTCATTGAAATATAATTATGGGCGTTTTTTTCTTAAAATTTCCCCTCTCTGTTGCCGTAAAACATGGATAAACCCACTTTAAGTTATATATTTCAAAAATTCTAGTTGAGCCTCTGTACAGAGGTCTGAGCTATATATAGGCAAAATATTATTATAATAGAAACATTTTTCACAAAAGGAGAATATTTTGAAAATGGGTCATTCTATGTTTATTTTTGTCAAAATATTGTACTTAAATAATTTTTTATTGTAATACTATTCTTAAAACAATTTTATATACATTTTCTAATCTAAGTGACACTAAATATCATAAATATTATCCTTTTACTCGCCTTTACAAAATCATGGTTCCGAACGTAGTTGGATACCTTAAAGGAGAATATATTTTGAGCATTGTATGGAGTGAAACAAAAAGAATGTGACGATTCAGTGTTCTTAACTTTTAAATATTATGTATCTTAAGCAAGAGAGTAAGTTGTATGCAAGTTAAAAAAACGCGAATTTATATTAATATGAAACATTTTTCTGTCCGTAATTATTTCGTAAGTTTTGATGTCGTTCATTTATTTATTGTAAAATATTTTAAAGCAAGAGCAGAGAAATCAAAAATTGATTTTGTTAGCCATGAAAAATAACATAAAAACATCCATGTAAGTTAAAAATTTTTTTTTCTTCATGAAAGTTATTTTTTTTTCAAAATTGCAGCATTCCATGTTCTTGGACCACCTGCCAGATTTACAATTTTGGTCTAACGTTTCTTAAAAATAGGAAAAATTTGACGAATCAAATCATAGACTAAAACTATATCGATTAAAATTAAAACAAGAAAAAAAAAAACATGCTTCTCGTATGAAATTAAGTATAATTTAATTTTTATTAACTGACGTACTCGAGTAAAATAGTGCATGCATACATCAGCAAAATTATCATCAAGTATACATTAAGATGTAATTATTAATTGAATTATCAAAGAAAACCTATCAAAATTTAGAAATTAATAATTTGCTTAAATTAATTGCCCCAAAATTAGTTCACCTTCTAACTATTTTAATGGATAAATGAAAGTCTGAAAAATGATGGTATACTTATTAAAACAATTAGGATTTGGGAATATTGTTTGAAATTAAAACTAACCAAACTTTATGAGAAATGTTTGAAATATTAGGCAGTGCATTTAACAAATATTTCAAAAAAAAACACAGTACAACAATTATTTTCACAATTTTTTTTTAAGATAGACAATACGTTTTAGTAAATTTTTTGAGCCTTTTAAAACTGCTTTACTTTTATTTGCAGCAATATTTGTTACTTTCTGGTCCTCAGACCTTGAAGGAAGGAATTGTCATATATTCAAATATTTGTTTATATATGAATGCATGTAAATGGAATCACACACTAATGGAAATTATCAATATTTTTAAGTGTTGTAGATAACATTACATATTTAATGTTTTTTTAAAGCATTAGACATAAATTTTATTTATAATTTTTAAGTTTTAATATCATTGATATTAGATAAAACTTTGGAAATTTGTTCATTATAACAAAGGCATCACAGAACTTACAAAGGAAAATCTTTAAATCCTATTTTCAACTAACTAAAGTTAAAAATAGAACAAATTATGAATTAATAAAAAATTAGTATTTTTTAAGGTTGTTTGGCTTAAGTTATAACACATATCGGGTTATCAATCATATCCTAGAAAAAAAAATGCGTTTAAAACTTTTATAGAGTTTTTAGGTCTATCTTCTGTGTAATTAATTTAATATATGATTTTTGCCCATAGAAATTTGTTATTTTTATACCAAAATATCAAAATTCAATACCTCAATTTTGAATCCTCAACTTCAACATCTGTTGAGCATATAAATTACTAAAAATTTGGCATTAAATGCTAATTATGTAAATTGGTTTATTCAATACAATGCTAATGAATGCATCTTTGCAATTCTATAGAAATCTAGGTTTGTTTCACTTTCAGAAGTGAAATTTTTTCTCTCCTTTTTCTATTTTCATTATAGACCTACATTTAGATCCGGGCTTCTTAGAAATTATTTAGGTTTCTCTGGCACACAACCGAAACTCTTACTTTTTTCTTCCTGCTTCTCTAATTCTCCCGATTGTGATTTCCTATTGTGATGCGTGTTTATTTGGCGAAGGTGTTGGCTTCTTCATTCACGGATCTCCGTCTCGAAGATTGATTCATCGGCAACTCCCTTTGAATATTCAGAAGCGCGATGGAAGGTCAGGGGGAGGTCGTCGACCGATATTTGCCGGTGAAGATCTCTGCTACATGCCATCATCTTGCGAGCCAAAGTGGTGTGATGCGTAGACTGTCTACCGGGATCATTAATTTAGGTAATGGAGATTGTGGTTTGCTTGCGGAGAAGTGTCTCATGCTTTATTATTGAATATATTGCGTATTATCATCGAGACAGTAAATTCATATTAAATAATTATATTCATTCATCATAAAAATCATTCATCATAATTATGAATCATTCATCATAATTATGAATTCATTTTTATGATGAATGATATAATATATTCATTCATCATAAAAATTTATTGCATTGCCTACACCTAATGTTAAAGAATAGGGCTAAGACAGAGAGTATATATATATATTCTGACTACATCAGGGCCGATTTTAGCAATTTTGCCACCCCGAACAAAAATGGAAAATGTCGTCCCTCTTTCCAAAGCAAAATATTTTAATTTAAAAAGTAAAAATTTTCATGTAGAGATACACACTTATAAAACTTGAATAACGAACAAAAAGGCAGCATAATTATATATATAATTTTAAGTCTTAAAAAATACAAGATGATTCAAAATTAAGGACTGTGACGGGTTCACGCGTCTTTTCTTTAACATAATCTCTGGGTTCTTTGACGGTCAAAATTAATGGCAACTCTTTTCCAACCAAAATCCAAGAAGCGAAATGCGAATATGAAATGCAAATAAGATAGCTTTTAAAAGAACAGAAGTTTCAGTAAGCAGAATGGCAATTTGGAGAAAGTTATGTTTGGAAGAGATACGAGTGTGAATTGACAGCCTATCGTAAAGTTACCGGGATATCGAGCCATTGCTACAAGGTGCATACCATTACACGCGCGCTCAGGCATTTTCGTACAATGTTTGAATCTTAATTTGGATTAAGGTAGGACTGATTATTTGATATTAGAACTTGTAATATTATCAGAAGTGAGAGTAAGCCGATAATATAATTATTTAGATAAAGTGGTCTAAGTTACGCGATTCGGTTTAACTATCACTGTGTGTTTGGTTCATTATAGATTTTCACTTATATAAATTTATCTAAATTGTTAGAGGTTTAAGTTACATTCTTAATAAAGTCATATTAAGAATTTAAAATGTCTGTTCCTTTTGAGAATCCCACACCTCTAATTCACGCTGACAATCAAAGATATGGTCACCAAAGGGGGACCATATCAGAGGATATAATCATCTATTATTTCAAACGAGTAAAATGTAAGAGAAGGAATTAACCGTTCCAGCAGGCAAATTTCTTCTAAAAAGATTTTACTGATGGTGGGGATCACAAGCATTTATTTTAACTTATAGTAACTACACCCAAAGCTAAAACAATATATCTTTCGTGGCTCTCCACCAAAAACTTATTACCCCTGTCTCCTTTTGAATATCTGACACCAAACATTGTACGGGTGAAAGGAATGTCCATTGTAGCCCCACTCCAGGATGGGGAGAAAGATACTAGCAAAAACTGTGTAAGAATATCAATTTTCATTATTTAAGATATGTTCCTGCTTCGAAATTTTCAAGTTTCAACATAAAAGAAAACTAACATTAAGCATATAGAGTACGAAACAAGGAAATAAAATACATTAAATAAAATACCAAATTCACATCTAATGATATTTCAGAAAATATATCAAATTTTCTGCAACAACAACAAAAAAATATATATTTCAAATTCCAGCCAAATGCCGCCCTTAAAATTTGCCGCCCCGGGTAGGGGTCCGGTTTGTCCGGCCCTAGAGATGCCCCTGACTACATTTATTTGTATAGCCACAAAAACTGGTTTTATAACTAGCAAGACCACTATCTTTTTATTTATGTTGCAATCTTTTTTAAATTCTTATCTTATACACTTGTTCTTTAAATTTTAGTTACGAGTACAATTTTTACAAACGTCAGTCTCTTTAGTTCCACGTTAAGTAATTAAGCCTGTGTTATGGCAGATTTATTTCCTATTCCTAGAAAAATAATGTCTTAATACTTTTGCGTGCGTTGTTCAACAACTGACTTGAGACTAAATTTTTCCCTAAGACCATCTACGTAACTTTTAAAAATTATTCTCTTCATTATATCACGTGATTATAATATCCCCATTATTCCTCCCCCATTGTTATTCCTTAGCTGAGAGAATGTGGGGATTATCAAAGCTCTCTTACAAGTACTTTTTGAGATTAGACGCAAAATGGACATTCTTCTACTATTTAAGGACGTTAATAATTTAATTTCTGCTCAGTTGTATCCTTCGTCTCAACTATTTCTAGAATGTATTATACATATATTTCGGTAGAGTAGACAAAATATAAAACATATTTGGACAAAAACTTTAAATTCGAAGAGCTTAGACCTAAAATTTTCGTACAAACTAAAAGTTATCATCGCTTATATTCTTCAATTAATGATTCAATACATGTTCTATATTTTTTTGAAAATAAATGAAATTTAAAATATAATATAAACATGAAAAAGGTATCTGATTTATTTAAGAATTATAACAATGCTTGGCAACTTTCAAGAGATTTACTATCATGAAACAATTTTTTTGACGCCTTAGAGAGGAATTAGAACTGTTAATGTATTATGTATTAAGTGCTATAATTAAGAGCAAAAACTGTTATAAATAAAAGAAAATACATAAATCTGGACAAATTATTAACAAAATAATCAATTTAATTGAGTATATTATAAAAAATTAATTTGAAAACAATAAAAAGTTTATTCTTAAAGCAATGAAAAAAAATTCTTTTTGTTAGAAATTTTAAGTGATTCATAAGAAATTGCACTTTCTATAAGCATTTAAAAAACTTAAATTATTTTTGTACATATACTTGAAGTTAGATTTAAAATATTAAATGTAAAAAAATAAATAAATAAATGTTTTTTTTTAACTCAAGTAATAAAACCAATATAAAAGAGTTATTAGGCACCAAAGATTAAAGATTCACAAATAATATTAAATTAATATCTGCCGTTTCCATACTCAAGAATTGCATAATTAACTTTAATATGTACAAGTAAACGTTAAGAAAATACAAACTACGTCTTAACACATCACTCTTTTCATTGAATCATTGCAAAGACACCCTGTCCCGAAGAAAAGGGGGGGGGGGAACTAACCCGCCTGACTTACGCCACTTTGCTTTCAAATGCAATGAGCCAGCATTCACAGTGATGCCACTAACGACGAACAAATAGTAAAATAAATAAAAAACAAACCCTTTCCCCAGGTAAGAGGAAGAAAAATTAATTAGGGTTCCTCCAAAAACAAGAAACCGCTAAACGAACGGAACTTTCAGAATTCTTGAGAAGTGAGTGATTAAGACTGTGGAGAGGAGACAGTTCCTGCACTCTATAAAGTGTTTGGGACCTTTTAATCATTTATTGTCCGTCTGTCAAGGACTGTCGTGTGAGGTAAGTGTCCAAGTGCTAGATTACGTATAGCTTATACAATGCCTTAATAGATTTCTGTGGTGAAGAAGTAAATCGGGATTTTAACGCTCACATTTTGAGTACTTAGAATTAATGTATTCTTTATTAATGACATATAAGAAATTAAAATAAAATGCTAATATTATAATGGATTATTTATTGTTGAATTTAATTTTGCAATGCAGTTCTAATAATATGAGAATTTATATTACTAAATTAAGTGGCTTTTTTTATTACATAAATGCAATATGTATACGTGATCTATATGTAATGTGAGATTATATATTTATAGAACGGATTATATATTTATAGAACTATACCCGTGTCAATATTTATTTATATGTAAAAGTCTTTACAAAGTGTGTATTAATTTATTTGAAGAATTAATTTGTCCACTTAAGGCAATTGAATTTAGACTTTAAATTAAATTTTAGTTATTATTTATTGTTAATAGTTATTCAGAGGTGCAAATCAATAATTTTGAAAAGTTAATTAGTTTTTGTAATGAAATAAATATTTATTCATGTTTTTTATAATTGATTATATTTTATAAACAAAATTGCCTGTCTGTTTGGAATTAAAATTTTTAAAAAAAGTGAATATTACATATCCCGATAAAAATTAAAAATTTATTTTCAAGTAATCTATAGTTGGACTAAGTATAGTTGTATAGAATGAATGTAGTACACGCAATTGTTCATTAGAAATAAGAAGCTGAATATTCCACTGCAGTTTAAATTGATGTTTTTTGTTTCTGATTTAATTTTGGATTATATTTATATTTAATATAATTTTGGACTGTAATTTATTTTCCTTCTGTAATTTTAAATTATAAACTCATATCGTCATAGCATAATTCATATAGTTTTTTAATATTATCATATGAATAAAGATAATTTGAGTATAGAGCCTTATAGGAAAATTCTAGTGAATATTTTAAATAAAAAATATTTCATATTTAGGATTCTAATAATTTTATTACTAAAAATTTAAATTGCATAATTCTGCCAATTTAACTGATTCGAATTATAAATTGGTGCAATTATGCAAGTGTAATCAAATGAAATTTAATTCTTCTTGAAACAAGCCTATTTTAAATTCGACCATTTTTTAAATTTATATAAAAATAGGATTCCTTCAGAAAGAATATACGGAAAGAGAGAGACTAGATATTTACACCATATCGTTGTTTACTTAGACGTAGTAATAACTTCTAGTGAATTTCAACAAAGATACTCTCCATTGTTCTGGATAAAATATTCGGAATATTTAAGTTTTGTAAATGTACAGCGTTTTGAAAAAGTATCTCACTTAAACTATGATACAATTACTCACATGATTTATTTCAGTAAATTCTTATTTTTTGTAAATATTATTATAATTTTATTTATAGAAGAATAATTACTGTTTTATATTACTTTTAATATTTGTTATGGCTTTGCTATTCAAAATTAATAGCCACATCACAAATACACATGTTATGTAAGCTTTATTCTGATGTTAGTTAAAGTATTTTTTTTTTAAATAACGTACATTCATAGAAAGTGAATATTTATTTACTTTTTACTTCCTTTACATGTGCAATAACAATATATTTTTGTTCAGTTTTCTGTTCTAAATTTCTATGTAATTACTTGATTTTGAGTGGGATTAAATAACAACAGATAAATAATTTTTTTAGCAATTTGTACTTTTATCTATTTGTTGATACAAAATATGTACTCATATAATTTTATTCGAAAACTGAACAGTAACGCTTTAGAAAAATATATGTCGAATTAGTGAGGAAATTATATACACGAAAACTTTATAATAATAAATAAATATAAATTAAGTGAAGAAGCCAAACCTTATGCGTACAAACTAAAATATTAAGGAGCTAAGGAAATTGAAATTTATTTCTTAATTAAAACATCTATATTAAATGTAATAATTTTATAACAATTGATTAAAAAGGAAAATTTTTACAACAAAGCCCATTAACATCAAAACACATCCATTTTATTTAAGTTTTTGTCTATATGTTTTTAAAAGAAGTAAATATATAAAGAACCATTAGTTCTAATTATTTTTGACACATAAACACACCTAAGTTAATTAATGTTTCATTAAATGATATATATATATATAATTATAAATTTTTATTTATTTTCTAAGATTAGTTTAATTAAATAATAATGATAAACAATTAAATTGAAAAAGACTTTTTATACAGATTAAATTTCTTTTATTTGTATAATCCATTAACAAGAAAGTTTTTGAGCGGATAATTCATAAATAAAATTATTTATGTATTTATTGTTGAAAAGGACTATTTCTGAATTTGAAATAAAGTAAATAAGCTTGTTTCACCGTTTAAAACCAATATATATTACTCTATTTATAAAATATTAATAGAATAGAGTACATAAACACGAACAATTAGTTTCATTTCCTTTATAAAGTTAACAGGCATATGAATAAGACATCTGAATTATTGGCGACTTCACTTGAAACATACGAAGAAAGCACGATTGAAAAGAAATAGAAAATTACTATTCAAGTACAAATGAACCAGTTTCTGATGGTTCGTTTGAATTAAAACCCCTCTAAAGCTACAAAATGACTATTTGTGACAAATTTCGTAATTTTGAATCGATGTCAACTGAAAAAAATGTTTTTGAAAAGGACAATAATTTTACTTACACAGAATCACAGACACCAATTGTAAAGTAAAATACTATTTTTTTTCCAGATAAAAATGAAAATTAGAGCTCTATCAACTTCGCTAAAAGTTGTCATCACACTTTGTTGTGTACAATGTATTTGGGGTCATGCTCGTTTAATGGAACCTCCTTCCCGTTCGAGTATGTGGAGACATGGGTATGATACACCCAAAAATTATGACGATGATGGTTTATACTGCGGTGGAATGCACGTAAGAAATGAATCGTTTCTTATTTAATATCTTTTCTTGAGTATTTTGATACTATTGTAGGTAAAAGTAGTCAAAACAGTTCATTTTAAAACAACAATAAATACTTTGGTTGACAATCTTAAATATAATTTTCGAATCACAAAAATGTTGTACAATAATTTGAGCTCGATAATAATTGTGGATAGCTTAAAATTGTTTCTAGAAAGGTAAATATCTTTGAATGAGTTCTTCATTTGAAAAGTTATTATTTTAAATGTTTTGTATGTATGTGATTCATATTGAAGTAGAAGTATTTTTTTCTTAATTATATACATGCATGCTTTTATATTACTTTTATATTTCAATCAATGTGTTTAGTTACGTATTATTCTACAATATTAGTTTACTTACATTTTAACAGCAATAATTTATTTTAGAACAATTCGATGAAATCTAATTTTATTTTTTATGAAAACCTTAGTGCTTTATAGTTTAGAAAGAATTGTTAAGACAGCAAATTTAAATCGTTCTCTTATGGTTCTAGAAAAGTTGTTTTTCTGATATTGAAAGAAGGTTGAAAACTTGACTGCGTACAAAAGAATCGCGAAATCCAATTACGTTAGAAATAATTTTTTTTTCTTAAAGAAAAAAATTTTAAACTAATTTTTTAAACTTTGCAATGATCTTAAATAAAACTACATAAATAGCAATCTTTAAAAAAATTATCAAAAAAATATGCTCAAACGTTATTTTTTGAATTAAAAGTATTAAAAGTTAACATATTTTCATAAAAAAAATTTAAAAAAGAATAATGTATAAATACGGCATATGAGATAATATTTTTGAATTTACCATAACAAATTTTTATACTTACCATTTCAGAGTAGATTCCTGATGAGGACTTTCATTTCTTCATCAGGATTTTCTATGCATTTAGAATATTTATGACGATATTGGAAAAGAAAATGACAACCCCAGAGACTTTGTTAAAATTTCTTGCTCATGTCAAATTTAAAATGGAAAAAAAACATATCAATAATATGTATTTCTTAAAATGTCTACAGCCATACCCACAACAATATTAAAAAGTTAGGATTTTAAAAAAGATTCAAAGTGAATGGTTACTTACTAAATAAAGCTATATATAGTTAAGCTTATTATGAAATTACTTACTAAAATACAGCTTCACAGAAAAATCAACAAACTTTTATGTCAATTGGTATACACATTTTGTAACAGTAAAATCTTATAATTTTTTGTTGTTGATTATGTTATAAAAATGAAAACTTAGCTTTCAGACACTCTTAAAAAAACCCACTATTTTAAGTACTTTAACTAAATCATATAAAAGATTCTATATTTATTCTAAAAACCCAGTTTTAGGCGCAATAAGACATTTTAATTTTCATTGCTGAACAGAATTTCAAATTTGCCTTACAGAGTATTTGCTTACGATATTTTTTTATTGAATTATGTTTCTTTTCCCAAAAAATAGTAGCGATTAAATATAGTTATATTAATTAGAAATATTACAGTTATAATAATATTAACAAATGCATGTCACACACACACCACATTAACCTCTCATGATTTAAATTAAGTAGTTAAATGATGGATAAGCTACTGAATAAAAACAAGAAATGAACTTAAATGATCAATTAAATAACAGGATATATAATAATTTACTAACGCGATATTAACTCACACCTCTAATAAATAAATGAGAAATTTTACTATAACTGTGTTAAAATGTAAACATAAATTTTGAACGACTTTTTTGAAATTAAATTACTTCTTGTAATTTTATAACAGCATAAGAGATAATTTGGCCATAATCTAATGTAAAATTAGTTATAACTAAGCAAGCATTAGTTCAATTTTTGAATATTTTTAATATTTAATTTGGGTTTCTTTTGTCCCGATAAATGAAACGAATAAAAAAATTTAAAACTTATCACTATTACTTACAAATAAAAATCTAAAGTTGAATCATACATATCAAAATAAAGTTGAATCTTTTTTTATTTATTTTATAGACTCAATGGAAAATTAATGGTGGAAAATGTGGAGTTTGTGGAGACCCTTGGCATCTTGAAGTTCCTCGTCCAAACGAAAATGGAGGAAAATATGGAAATGGTATCATTGTGAGAACTTACAAGCCGGGTCAGGTAAAATTTTAGAGAAACTAGAATTTTTCATTGTATATTATTGGCTCCCATAATTACATACCATACTATTTATCTAAGAAATAGACTTTAAATTAATGTTACAGCGATGTTTTACAATATATTTAGGGGACCGAGAACTATAAATTTATGTTAATAAGTAATTAATGAATATGTGACCATATCGTAAGTTTTATAAAGACCCTATGCACTCAGAAATCAAAATTTATAACCAATTTTTGCACTCTCTATTATAATTCCTTTTCATTCTAAATCGGAAAATAAAACTCTCTCTTTAATCCAGGAAAAATCATCGCGTGGTGAATACTCTCTAATTCTTGTTATTTTAATATGGAACATTTTGTAAGTAAATTTTTTCAACGTGTAAGTTAGACGGCTGAATGTACAATAAATTCTATATTTTACAAAATTTTGGCTTAAAAAGTTTTGTTACTCCCTGTGCATCAACTTTTTTGCGTCACCAAATAATATTGTATGAAAAAAATGTAGTTCTTTTTCTACCTAAATAAATTATTCAAATTCATTCAGTCACGGCGGCTAATTTATATCTTAATTATCGTAAAATCCAGTGTATAACATATACTTTTAACACAAAAAAAAGGATTGAAATTTATAGGTGCGCATTATACGCCGGGTATAAAAATGAAAGCTTTAAAAATAAAAAAATTAGACTTTTATGTATATCAAAGTACAGTTTATTTAAAGGAAGTGACATACTTATTGAACTTAAGGGTTGCAGCTCTAAAAGAGTACTAATTTTTTTCTAAAGTTTAGAATAATACCTCGAATAAATGACTTATAAACATATGAGCATTGCGCTTGTACATTTCAGGTTTCTTCGCAAAGAGCGTTATACGGTGAAAAAGGATTGCAATACCGGTATACCGGGATACCGAATACCGGTATTTTGAGCCTTTTGCACAATTTTGCAATACCGGTATTCACAAGTTTAAATACCGTTTTTTCGGTACTTACTAGAAATTTTAAAAATTGTCTCCACTCTATGTTCAGGAATCGCCAATACATCAAAATAGTATACTTTTTGTTTTTATGTCTGTCTAACGGGTGAAATTAATTAGACTATGAATACAAAGTTGCATCGTACAATCAAGAGAAGTGATAACATATGTGAATCATCCTATTAAAGGACCCAAGACTATCCTATTACAGCTCAGAGCGGTACTGCACACGCGCAGGATTCGTAGTCTGATATTCGTATCTGTGAAAACAAGGTTGCAGTTGAGAAGAAAGTGCGTAACATTTCGATATTTTTTAAATTGGTGAGTTCGTTATTTACATTGTATTTGTATACCGAAATACATATGGTATACCGAAATAGAAAATGTCTTACGGTATTTACATAATTACAATGATTTTAAAAATGAAAATGAAAAAGAAGAAAAGAGACTAACCAATTCAAATCTGATCAAGTTT
The DNA here is from genome assembly GCA_019973955.1 of Trichonephila inaurata madagascariensis. Taxonomy (NCBI): domain Eukaryota; kingdom Metazoa; phylum Arthropoda; class Arachnida; order Araneae; family Nephilidae; genus Trichonephila; species Trichonephila inaurata. The sequence goes on along the minus strand of BMAV01017678.1, from coordinate 4,241 downwards.
ATAGTAAATTATCTTAAAACTTTGTACCCACAAACCTATCCCCACGTTCAGAAGAATTCGGTACAGTTATCGATGACGATGACACTAATGTTGGTAGTGAAAAGGAATTTTCTCGTGAATAAAAATTAGAATAAGTTATAATTAAAGCAAAAATACAGTACAGAAATCAGTTATATCCAAAACCATCCGATGAGAAATCAATTTATTTGAAGATGAAGGATTTAGAGAAACACCTGTGTTTTCTTTCTTTTTCTAAAATTTCTACTACCGGTATAAAAAACCGGTATCCCGGTATTAAGATCTAAAAAATTCCGAATACCGGTATTGAACTTTTGATCCTATATTGCGATTCCTAATGGTGAATATACCTAAATATTAAAAATTGCAGCTTGAAAGTATAGATACGCGTTATACGCCGGATTTTACGGTAGATAAGTTTTAGCTTAAGTCGTCATTTAATGAGAAAAAAAAAAACTGATTTTCAATTTTTAAGAATGGTCTAAGAAACAATACTAGATCATATAATTGATTAGAGAGAATTGTTTGTAGTTTAAACATACATTATCATTCTGAAACTCTGAAGCAACAAAAGTGATCATAACAGACTATATTGTTATGATCAGTGGTGCCATGACTCATACTCCAAATATCGTACTTTTATCATGGTCTCATCACAATCAACAAAAAAAAAATATTTGCAAATGTGATTACTGAAGCTAATTATTTTTCATTAATTAATTGAAATACTATGCAAAGTAACTATTTATTAAAAGTAAATGATGTGCAACAAAAGTTGATAAGACTTACATTAATAAATGATGTGTAATTTAAGTTGATAAAAATTGCATTGAAATTCAAGAAAATATTCGTGGAAAAGAACTGAAGATTGGTTGATTTGATTAGGCATGGGTTGAATGTTCTCATGAACTTTTTGCTTGTTTTCAACAACTCTTCCTGTAATTAATGGAGATATTTTTTGGAGCTCTTTTTCACGCACCTTCAAGTACATTGCATACATATCTCTTGCATCGCTTCTATAAATCAGAATATTAGGACAGGTCATAAGTTCAGTGCTAGTGTCGAGTTTACGAAGACTATCACTTATCTGATAAGATTTTCCGAAAGTCTTATCAACATAGGTACGGCTGATATAAATGTGTAAATGCTATTTCCGAAAATGTATTCACCGGATAAGATTTATAATAATGTTATTTTTTCTTATCTTAGTCATTTATCTAAAACTTAATGAGCGATATCACTTGTCAAGAAAAAAATCTGAAGAATTTTTTATTTCTTATCTCAGTAACGCCTGGAAGGAGTTTTTTTAAAGTTTGTTTTGAAGTAACAAACATAAAAAGGTGTTCAACAACAAGCAATTCCTATTTCCATTGCGTTTAGTAAGAAAATTACAATAAATTTGAATTAATTATAAATATAAGTGCAATTTTTTTTAATTAATATATAAATGTTTATTTTCAAGAAAAAAAAAGAAAAAAAAAGCTTTTAGATCAGAGTAGTCAGTATATAATGCTTCAGTATTGCTTAATATTTTAGATTCAGGCTTATGAAATTTTAAATTCCACTTAAGCCTTGAAAAGTGTTTATATCGTTGAAAAAATACCTGCCATTTATAGTATTGTTCATTAAATAATTTTATTTACTCTAAGTATACTAATATTGATTATTTTTTCAAATTGTTTTATTAATTTTTTTTAAAGAAATGACATTAAACGTACGAATATTTATTACTTTCAACGTTTAATTAAGAAATATGCATTTTTTTTTAAAAAAAATAAATAACCTCGAAACCAAAGCTTATCAATGTTTAATAATCGAGTAAGGGGGAAAAATAGTTTCCGCTCTTGTCATTAAAGAGTTCCTCCATGTTATAATACACCACTAAAATTTAAAAAACAAACGAATAAGAGAAACTGCACAAACACACACACAAAAGATATACACTAAAACAATAAAAGGATATTTCCTTTTCTTACAACAATATTAAGTCATAATGAAACTGTATTTAATTACATCATGATTCTATGAAACTAATAAATGAAAATTTATGTAATCAGTTTCGGTACTTTATATACCGTCGACCAATTTAGTAAAATGAAACGACGTCGTCAATTAAAAACTAGTAACTTAAAATTTTTTTTTTAAATCGATTCCTACTTAGATCAACGAAGAAAAATTTTATTTTAGCTACTTTTTATTAAATAGTTACAATTAATATAAATATGTATATACATATGACAGAATCACAGCATTAAGTGGTAATTAATTTTTATTAATTATCATTAAAGTATCGTATTGTCATCCAAAACAATCGTGTTTATAAAATTTCAGTTCAAATGAATGCTTTAAAACGTGAGAAAAAAAACCTTTTCAAGTTTTAACAAAAGTCGCCAATGTGGCTGTATTTGTCATTCTTTAAATAATTAGTTTTAATCAATTAATTTTTATTAATTATAGTTAAATTATTGTATTGTCATCCAAAATCTTTATGTATATAAAATTTCAGCTCAAAATTGAGCACTTTAAAATGTATTTTATATTAATGATTGAAAATCCCACCAAGAGATAAATAAATAAATATATAGAGAGTGTGAGCTAATAGTAGGAATTGAAAAATGTCACCAAATGTTATCATCGTTAGTTATAATTACTGTGTTAGGGAATGGTTTTCACTATTGGTTGTCTATCGTGGCATTTAGCGACGTCTTTCAATTTGACGAAACTGGTCGATGGTGGGATACGTAAGTACCTCACTTTTTTCCTACTTAATTTGTTTTATAGAACCAAAAATTCATATTCTTCTTAGGTTGTCCCAGTAGTAGTGGATATTACTGCAAACCACAGAGGATTTTTCGAATTTCGAGTGTGTGCGAACAAAAATCGTAAAAAGGAAGTGACGCAAGAATGCTTGGATCAGAACCTCCTGACAATTCTCAACAGTACGAGTACTAAATATCATGTTGAGAGTCATGGCAGCTCAAGAGTGTCCGTGGCAGCACAACTACCGAAAGGATTCACTTGCAAATATTGTGTGTTTCAGTGGACTTATACAGCTGGTATGTCAAAGATAAATGTTACTACTGGAAAAAATTGCATCTTTAACGCATAACATTTTTTTCCCCTCTAAAATCTCACGTCACGTAGAAAATTAAATGCAATCTTGGTATTCTGTTATGATTTTGACTGAGAACATATTCCATAATCTAATCACATTGACTATTAAGTTTATCGTATATAAACCATTTCTATTTATTAAACGAAATTTACGCTTAACATAACTTAGCTCTACTTTAACGAAGTTTAATATAGCAATCATAAATAAAAAGCACATCATCACTCATAAAGTATTAAATTATAATTTATGATCCTTTGGGAATGATATTTATGTTTTAAAATCAATAGTAATTATTCTTTTGATGATGTGAAAATTGCAATGACTAAATTTGAATTTATGAGAATTTATATTAATTTACATTAACAAGGCTTTATATTTTTGATAAGCTCTTCGGTCAAGGTACATAATATAGATATTGAGTTTTGAAATTTAGAATCATGAATCATTTTTTAATTTTATTAAAACCACAGTAAAAAAGTTATTAAAAATATAGGAATAATTAATTAAAATTTAAAGGAAGCATGAACAACATAAGTAAATCAAATTTTTATCAGGAATGTTATTGCATTTCGTACCATATTTACAAATGAATTGAAGTCTTATAGTACATTTTTATGCGAATTTAACGTAATATAATTTGTTCAGTGTAATGAAGTAGATATTGACATAAATAAAATATTGAATGTTAAGGCCCTTTAAAACGGGATGATGCAACCTAGACTGAAGTACTACCTACGTAGATCTCTGCAAGAAAATTTCTTTAAAGTTTTCAACTATTTTGGTTTATAAATAAAACTTATTTAAACATACCATAAACATTTAATTAAATTTCAGGAAATAACTGGGGTAAATGTAAAGATGGCACTTTTGGCTTAGGATGTGGAGCACAAGAAACTTTTAAAGCTTGCGCCGACATTTCCATCAACGAACGAAGTTTAGTTGCCGAACCTACAACAATAAATCGATTGACAACAGCTGCCAAGCCAATTACAACTTTTAAGCCAACGAAAGCAAACCGATTGACAACAGTTGCTAAGCCATGGGCAGTTACTACGCCGACAAAGGTGAATCGAAGGACAACAGTTGCCAAACCATGGGCGGTTACTAA
>BMAV01017677.1:0-57990 GCA_019973955.1 Trichonephila inaurata madagascariensis | reverse complement strand
ATACTCAAGGGGGATTATAAAAACAACAAGATATATATGGACCTATTTTACTGATACTTCAACACCATATATATATATATATATATATATTTAAAATCATCTAAATTAATCGCAATTCTATAAATAAACGAAAATTTGAAATTATAAGAAATCTAGACATACATATATATACGTGTTTACTATACATTAAAGCATGAAATATAAGAAAGGTTAAGAGAAAAAAAAGATTTGTTTGACTTGAAATTTTCCTTATTAAAATGTTTTTCTTTTTGAGTTATTTTGAGATAAATCACGGTAACAAATAATAGCATGAGTTTTAATGGTTGTGCAAAGAGTGAGTCATTCTCCTAACTCAATACATTTCTATTGTTTCAACCTTGTGTGTGAGTGCTTCTATTTAAATCTTTAAAATCTATTTTGAGGAAATTTTGACTTTTAAATATTATTTTTTATGTTTTCAAAAATTTATTTTTGCAAATTCATATTCAATACTAAAGTTATAATACATAACTGTTTTTATATTGTTTTGCACACTTCTGGTTGTATATATATATTTTTCACTATTTTTATCTTCATGTTTACATTAAAGTGGAGGGGAAAATAAAAGAAATATAAATATAAGATAAATATATATAAGTAATATAAATGTAAGATAGTTAAATATAAGATTAAAAAAATATAAGATAAATAAATATAAGACAAATACATATAAGATAAATACATATAAGATAAATAAATATAAGATAAATGTAAAATAAATAAAAATATATCATATTAATAATCCACAATTTAAGAAAAAATTATTTTATGATTAAGTATCTCGATGAGACATGAGAGTGTTAAGGGCCCTGACATACTCACGCTTTCTACAAAGGGTCGATTGTATAACAACTTAACATTAATTTAACTTCTCATTATTATCTTAATATTAAATTAAATTCTATACTTGTACATTTCTACCGTGTATCTTAATTAAGAATACCGTTTGAAGGAACTACAGTTTCGCTTCATTTTCCACGCTAGAAAGATTAAACACATTGTTTTGATTAATTTCTTATCCATAGGGAAAATAATTACATAGATAATGCATGCTTTTTCAAAGAGACAGGTGCCACCCAATTAACACTTACAATTATCACCTTTCGAAGCACCTACATAGTTTATAAAGATTTACCTTTTCACTTGAATTCTTGACCATTAGATTCCTATTATATTGCCCCCTGTTTTTCTATATTTTGAATGTAGCGAGGAATGATGCTGTCTCTAATGTTGCCTGATACTTAAGTGGGGAAGTAACTCAATTCTCTCCCCTGAAGTCAAAACTACTTAAATAAATATTTGTTCTATTTATAGAAATATTTTCCACTTTCCACTTCTACTACATCTTAAATGACTGAGAAATCATTATATATATATACACACACATACACACACATATATATATATATATATATATATATATATATTACGTAATTAATATTTTTTAAAGTTAAAATATAATTAACTATTATTCATATTTGAACAAAAAAAATATTACATTTTGTAACACTTGGAAATAAATTATTCATTTATATATTATTAAACAATTTTCAAAATTATTGGTACAAAAGCATAGAATAAAAACTGCATATTTAAAATTTCATTTTGATTAAGTTTGGTACACATATAATGTAAGGAATTTCATTTCAATTCCAAAGGTATGCAGTAAAATGAATTAAACAAATAGAAACATAATAAGGCGTTTAAAAACTAAATATGCGTCTCATTTTATTAACCTCGTAACAAACATTAAGGGATACTTGCTTAATGAATCTGAATCTAAAATCCATACTTATGATCACGTTCATGAAAACATTTTTAAATATTCATGGTATTGATTTGTGTACATATTTTATTACAAATAAGAATTTTATAAGTTAATTCAAAAATGTACTGAAGGAAATATTATGTAGTCGTAGCTTTTTAAAAAATTTTAGATTTAAAAAACTTTTTAAGAAGTATTTCGATTAAGCTGTTTAAAATACTTTTTCGTGAATATTTCTAAAAGACAAATGCTTTGTCAGCTTATAAAATCGTTTAAAATAAAATTCAGAACACAATGCACGATAAATTATTTTATTGATCATGGTAAATATGAATGAAGCTATTCCAAAACATTGTTTTTTGCGTCATTTTTTCTACATTGAAAAGTAAGAGATAAAACATAATCATTGTATTTTTTGCTAAGAAATTTGGTGGCCAAAACTTACCTTGAAATTTCTCTCAACACAATTAATAATTCCAAGAATTTCTTACATAATTTCAATTATAAGTGGGTTATTGAAGTACACAAAGTTTAAGAGGATACCAACGTTAGAATAATGATCAAATGAAGAGGATGAACAGATATTATAGCAATCTTATAATCCCATCATTTTAATGAGAATTGTAAAGATCTAATGGAATTTACATGCTTTTATCTCATTATGAAGCATACACATGCTAGTTTCTTACAAACTTAACAATCAAGGGTATGCCTCATTTGTCAGTTCTTTAAATCTCACTAATTAACTCGTGTGTGGTATTTCTGTATGTTTACACTTCGTCCTAGCAATAACAGAACAACTAAACATCAATTTTTCATAGCTGTTTATATCCACTGCCTCTAAAAAAAGATTATTTGAAATTAATAAATAACTTATTATATCAACAGAACACTAAAAAAGCTATTTAATTTTAATTTTCCCCAAAAATTGTTTTACTATTAATATAACTAAAGAGTTAAATTTCATTAAATGTTTCTTCTTTATTTTCCTTATATATATATTCTTATGCATTATATTTCTTTTCACTTAAATCAATTATTCAAAAATAACTGTGTCAAATATATTTAATTCATGAAATATGCAGGATTAATAGACATTCCAATAGTTCATTTTTCCTTTTCTCAATTTTTTAATGATTATTTTAGCTCAACAATAAAAAAATACGTATATATGTATGTAAATTTATTAGGGTGGGTACATTTTATGAGAGTGTAATAGTTTTAAAATTAATTTATTTATAAATTTTATTCTGCATTATTGGCAATATTCAAATGAATATGGATGTTAAGTATACCTCAAAAGCCTGTAAATGATTTGACATTGAAAATGCTGTACTATGGTCTTAAAATTTGTGTGATGAACTAGATAGTATCCCTAGGAGAATTATAATTTATCCTTTAGTGTTTTATGGTACGGATATTTTTATGTATTTACACCTACATACATTTAAAATGTACACACTAATACGATCTATATCAAGAAGGGAATGTATCAAATACTTTTAAAAGTTAATTTAAGTTGTATTACCTCATAAAATAGCTTAACTTGTTTTAATGCCATGGAAAAAAATTACTATTTAAAAGTTCGTAAAAGAGAAAAATATATATACTTACTCTTTATCCTGACGAATTATAATCGTACTTTAGGTATGCTAAAAGTAACTTATATCATAGTCATTCAAAGCATTTTATGGCAGATAATTACTGCACTATCGAATATAGTAAAAGATTTTTTTTTAAAAAAATTGTATTTAAAAAACAATACTATGCAAAATTGCAATCATGACTCTCCATTGCCAAAATTGTCACTCTGAATTATCCTTGAATAAAATTACAAAATATTGTAATTAGAGTACCAACGGGGGGACGGACTCGAATAAACGGAAAACGCCCCATTGCGTTCATGCTTTATAGTTTCGAGTTGTATCGTTAGATGGTGTTAGTTGGGGGTTTCCTGTGACAGAGTTAGTAAGCTGGTGTCAATCTGAGTTAAGTCGATTGCTTGTGGTGCTCTATTGTAAACGCTTCTGTTTCAACCCTTTGGCAATTAATGAGATGGTCAACCAAACGAACAAATTGTGGATGTGAATGTTTTCTGTTTGGGAAAACTGCAGCCCCAACTGTTGGAAAAAAACTCGGGAAGCCTTTTTAAACCCTTTTATCCACTGCATTATGATTTATGCGTTTTTTTTTTCATGCGATATTTTTATTTTGGATCACTACATTGAAAATTAAAGGACATACATAAACAAAATTCTCAACTTTGTGAAATTTAATCCGTTAGAGCTAATTAATTAATTAAAGATATTCAAATGTAAAATTAATTATATACACTGTTCACTTAAAATAAATAGTCAAATTGTTTTCTGAAGACTTCATTTACAAACAAAAAAAACACTTACATTTTGATATTAACAGCTTTTTTCGGAACAAAAATGACAATCTTTGGAATCCAATCAAAATGTCAGCTGAAAATGCAACTTTTGCTACAAAACTATTCGCTTTCCCTGCTAAAAATCTCATCATAGAACCCATGTTGCCGAATATCTTGGAATGGTTATTCTATGTAATTTTAAAGTGAGGGTAATTTATAAGTACCCGTCGGTAGATGCTGGGTTAATGATGATGCTTTGAAAAATGACAGATCTACGAGTGGTTTTCCTGTTTCAAATCTGGGAAACATGTCAACTGAAGAAATGCCAATGTCCAGAATAAATGTTCTTTTGACAGTAAGAAAATGAATAAAACATTACTAAAATCAACCGTGCAATTGATGAAGTTCGTCGAAAGACCATTGACCAAGTTTCTGAGGAAGTGACCGTATCGCGGGAACACGGTTCAGTGAATTTTAACTGAAGGCTCTTGGTACAAGAGACAGGTATCTGTAAATGTGTTCCTATACTGGCTCAAAGCTGATGAGAAAATTTTCTCTAGAAATCCCAAAGAGAAAGTTCCCCTTGAATGCTTACCGTGACCTGAAAGTGTAAAGTGTAGTATGATCCAAATTTTCTGGAAGGGAATTGTAATTGGGGATTAGTCTTGGTACTCACTTCAAGGAGCCAAAACCACAGCAAGCATCGAGACAGTGAAAAAAGTCTAAATTACTCTCACCCATCACCCCCCAGAATCTGTTTTGAACTGTGGTGAGAGCGCTGGGACAAGTTCCTGGATTTACATGGACAATACTTCTAAAGGACTATCGTACAGTTAAGGTATGTGACTACCCAAAACTCCCTTTATTTGTGGTGAAAAAATTTTCGGAAATTTTTTTATGTTTTAATATTATAGCCCATACCTCAAGATTCCTAAAAAAAAAAAAAATGCTTTATTTTAGTTCCTACGATATTTAGAAGCTGTTATAGCTTATTTATAAACTGAAATGGAATTTTCAAAACCGGAAATGGGTGTTTTAAAGAGACATAAAATGTAAACAAATAGTTTGAAATCGTCTTCTTTTTCGTGACTTTGTATAATATAAGTAAATATTTAATATTTATTGTAAATATAATTTAACGTATCCTTTTATTTATTTATTAATACTTCTTTGGGATGGTAAATCTTTTTAATCTCAAGCTTCTTTGTTTCTACTGAGTGGCAATAATATTATCGTTTCTTATAGTTTAGTTTGCATTGTTCATTCTAAAGGCTCTTCTCTTAATTATTACTTACTTTTGATATTTTTACAGTTTATTCTATTCATTTTCATTTAATTTTAACGTTTTATTTGACTGTGATTTATTTGAAAATGCCAAAAGCTAGATCGAAAGTGTCCAGAAAAGAGAAAGTTTGCAGTAATAGTTTTACTGTTAGTACAAAATGAAAGTAATACCACAGTCTGTAAAGGAGGCGTGAAATTGTAGAAGTTTTGATGTGCTCTAAACCTGAATTTCTGCCCTACAGGGAAATACAATGTATTAATTCCCCAAGATGGTAAATCTATTTCAATCCTGTGTTGTCCGGAAATAAGCAAGTGCAACTGGACTAAAACTGCTCTGCAGGAAGATTCCTTAGGAAGGACTTTGCTCTAACTTGTGTGTAGTACTTGCAGTTGTGGACATAAGCATGATTGGCTTTTCATTTTACCCTAAAGAAAATAAAAATTCTCTCTCTCAATACTCTGCTGGTACTTGATTGAGGATTGATTAAGTGAGGCTCTTAAGCAGCTGGTAAGAAGTTGTTATGCACTTTAAATTTGCTTGGCAAGTAAGCTCTCTTTAAAAATACCTTCAGAGCTCATGAACTCCAAACTGCTGGAAGCGAGTACAGTTATGTTCAAAGAAAATATGAAAGCTGCATCTAAAGAAGCGCGGAAATTTTAAAAAGTACAAACTTGTAGGTGTTTCGGTAGATGGCACATGGCAGCGTGAGAGGCCATATGCTCTAATGGTTGTGTTTCAGTATTTCCACATACGGAAAATTTTAGGACCAAAGTAATGACATTACCAGTATTGCAAATGTGGGAAATTTGAAATGGAAATCTGGAGTATGAATGTTCAAATTACAAAGGATCCTCTAAAGTTCGTGCTGTTGGAGTCAGAATTTTGAAAGGTCACTAATCAAACGAGACCGCAAATACACTGAGTACGCGGTGCATGCATTCCAAAGCGCTTTTTACAAGTGAAAGATATATATGGTGAAAACAGTGTCACAAAACTCTGAATGTATAGGACATATACAAAGAGTAGGCTCACGCTTAAGGAAACTAGTAAACACCAAAAGGACTTGGTGGAAAGGAAATTAACTGGATGTAAACTGTAGAATCCATATTATGGGATTGCTATCCAGCTAAATGTTGGATGCCCTCGAAAAATGCAATCTGTTGTAATAGCTAGCCTCTTCACTGCTGCTCAGCAATCAAATCCTACGCATGGGCAATGTCCAACAAAGGAAAGATAGCTGGTGCAAGTATAAACAAGCATTTATGTGATGGTAAATTATATGTAGACAAACAGCAGGTTTCCTTCTAAATTCAGTGGATTAAAGATAAAGTCACTATTAGTACACTTTGTATATATGAGTTGCTAAAATGTCTCTATGGTACACCTCAAAACAATAATGAAAGCTTTTAATAAATGTATTGTGGTCTGTTTCGTCGAAAGAAATTTTTTAAGTTCCTATAAAAAAACTTTGTTTTTGTCTACACATTGCTGTCACCTTTATATATTCTATTAGGCCGCTGCCTGTATTTAATTATTTAGGTATAGAAATTAATGCATTACCTTAAAAATTATATGGGAATTGACACAGAGAGAATTCAAAAATCGAAACGCCAGTCATTACCTTCAAATAAAACTCACCAGAAAAAGCAAAAGCTTCTTCAAAAAGTCCAAATTAGTTAAAACGAAGCTAAAGTATGGCTGCTTATAAATATGGGGAGTTTTGAAAACGCTCGTAAGTAGAAAAGTAATTATTTAGAGTTAAAATTATTAAATGTGTTTTTACGAGAAACTGTTGTTCAATATTTTTCTTCAAGCATAAAGCTTACTACACAAAAATATTTTTAAGATAATTAAATCTAAATTTTCTAAACATGTTTTATGTAGTTCTATCTGTATGAATCAAAATCTAATCTCTGTGTATATATTTATAGTACTCCTAATTGCTTACATGGGAAAAGCATTTAAATATTTTTAAAATTGAGTTTTTGCATAAAATTTGGTAATATTTCAAAACTTCCAAAAAGCATTACAAATTTTCTTATTCCTATCATGATAAATATGTTATTTATGTACTGTATAAATATTATTTGAATATATCATTGTAATTTTTGTGTACAAAGATTTGTCGTAACTGCAAATTTTCACCAAAATTTCGCTAAAACGACAATTGTTATAGTGGTATACAAACTCTCCAGCAGAAACGTAAATAAAAGGGTAAATAAATGGGTCAACTAGTTTTACATGAAGCTAAAAAGAGGTTTGTTTTCTATAAATATGGAGAGTTTAAAAAGGTACAATTAGTAGAAAATTTTTCATTTTGTATTAAAATCTTTAAATGCATTTTCTGAGAAAACTATGTTTTTCAATTTTTTCTTCACGGCACAGTTCACTACAGAATTTCTTTTAAGATATTGACCTGAAATTTTCTTGTGAAAATGTTTTATTTAGTTTTATCTGTTGTCTGACTATAATCTAAATCTCTGTGTATATTTATTTATTTTATTGCACTTTTGTGAGAAAATAACAGTAGTGTTTTGTGTAAATTGAGTTTTGCGTAAAATTCAGACATATTTCAAAAAACTTTTAGAAGTATTTACAAATTTTATAGCTATCAACACAGATAATAATGGCATTTCTATGTACTGTATAAATATTATAAGAATATACACTAGAATTTTCAATACAATCCCACTGCAACTGCACTCTTTTTCACTAAAATTTCACTCAAAAATTCTGTAATATTTCCAAAAAATTAAATTTTAACTTTGTAAAAACTGTATCATTGGAATTCTTACTTTTATGTCCCATTTCCCCAAATAAAAAATGTTTATTTAATTGAAATTTTATATTTCAAAAAAAAGTGTCTGAAGGTAGTCACATACCTTAAAACAAAAAGGCAAAATAATAATAACAAAATTAATTCCTGGTATTTCCGATTCCTCCTATAATAATACTATATATGTTTCTATGTTTATTTTATATGAGCGGTTTACATCTCTTCACAGTAAAAGTTTCATGTCTAAATTATGCAAGTTTTAATGTTTAAATGGTATTATGCTTTTTAGTACAGTTAGAAGTTCACCTTGTGTTTTGCACACAAAATGTAAGTACATACTCTTTTTTCTTCTCTTTTACTCTCATATTTCTAGTAATTAAAAAAAAAAGTCAAAAAATCCCAGCTATCAGTGATTTCAAAGAAACACATTGTCTAAGTAAGAAAGAGGGAAAATTTGGAGAGTTAAAAAAAAACCCTATTTTTAGGGATGCAGTTCATACACCAACAGAAAAACTAGCTAACTTCAAAAGAGTTTTAAAAAAATATGTCTTCTTCCGTCCTTCCAGCTTGTTTCACTCTCTATCTACTATTGATCAAACGCAAATAAAAATAAAATTACAAATGTCTTTTTTATTTTATTTTTTTGGTAAATTTTGTCCTTCTTATAGAATCTGCTTGAAGGATGAGCATTCAATGTTTAAAAAAAAGGTAAATCTCATGGTTGTTGGTTCCTTGCCCTTTTTTGCTTAACTATAAATACATAAGATAGTATAACCGCAATCTCATCCAGCTGAATCTGAAAAAGAAACTAAGATTATTTTGGTTATTATTTGCTGCATCATACTCTTTTGGTATTTATCTAATCTTTCCTTATCTGAAGTTGGCAGAGCACAAAAACACGTATAGAGGATTTAAGTTTTTAATTATTTTTGACAAAGAGTTGGAGAAATATAATTAAATGTTGACTAATATAAATCCTACCATTCTTACCCAAGAATGTAAATAAAACTAGAAGAAAAAAATCGCATAACTTTAACGTAGAAATTGAAACTTTTCCTTTTTTTTCTGTATATTTGCATAAATCTATAGACTTAATTTAAAAAAAAAACAAAAAACAAAACAAAAAAAACCATTTTATTAAATACCAAGTTATTTCTATAATTAACCTTATATCATTTTAATTTGGAAACCAAAAATAAATATTCAATTTCTTAATCTTCCCATCTTTTTAAAAGTTAAGTGTATTATATTGTTATTTTCTGTAGGATTCCATAAAAAAGAACATTTATAAACAAATATGATTGAGTTTAAATAAATTCAAAACTTGGTTTTAATAAAATGCTATTCTCTCTTTCGATACTTTTAGAATTTCAAATTTATTTAAAAAAGGTAAAAAATAAACAGAAAATAGCTGTAAACACAGATTTTATAACATAATGAGTGACGCACCAACAACGAGTTCTGCGGAATGGAAGAATGTCAGTGTTTCTTAAACTATGGGGCGCCCCCATCTAGGAGGGTAGGTTAACTCTACATTGGAGGGAAGGGGGGTTAAGCATGTTGAAAAGTTGAAAATAAATAATTTAAAATAACTATCAATGAAAGGAAGCAAAACGAAATACATTCTAACGTAATAAAAAATAAAATACATTTTCACACTGATATAAGATACTTATAAATGTATCAGTTTCGCAAAAAATAATTGATGACTAATTTATCAATACAAAGTTAAAAACAAGTTTAGTAAATACTAGTGACTTCTATGGGCTAAACATATATAAAATTTAATGCTTATCTTGATAATGTGTGCAGTTTATAATAGAAGTTGCAATATAACTTTAGCGTCGATGTGCATTATTATTGCATTCAATACATAGTTGTTGTATGAGGGAGGCGCGATGAAAATTATGACTGAAAATTGGGTCAGAAATATTGAAAGTTTGAAAAGTACTGTCGTACATACATGATTTAACATAACAAACTGACATAATTAACTTTTGGATAACTAGCTGGCTAAAGTTCTAAGGTATTGCGCGTGGCATTCTCAAATCAATAACTATCCAGATAACAGCATCCGTCCAGAGGCACCAACTTATTTTATTATATGTAGTCGTATTTTCTAAATAAAAAAAATCAAGTTTCTATTAGCGTTATTATTATTAGCGCTACATTTTCGGTACATGTATATCAATCCACCCAAAATGAAGTCATAATTTTTCCAGCTCATTTGATGACCTTGAGTGAAGACTTATGGCAACCCCCTATCAGCCGAAATAACCTTAAGTATTCTTTTAAGATACAGAATTTTGCTGCATATTCCGCTCTCTCTTGATCCTCAAAATATTCATCAGGAACCCGGAAAGGATTAGGATGAATTCATCATCAATAACACTGACATGCAGAGCAAGGATCTCACCCTATATCTAAAGGCTCTCAGAGTTGCTTCCAAATCCACATGTCAATCAATGTGATCATCCTGAGAGATTCCAGCGCAAAAATTGCGATAATACAGGCACAATAACTTTATCCTTCAATATGATTAAATTGGTAGTGACTGAAGCCTTGTTCTCATCAGATTTGTACATGACCTGAAATCGTTCTTCTAAGCGAAAAAAAAACTATTATTCATCTCTAAAGAGCCTGTTTAAAATAAAAGGCACTTCTGCGCCATCGATTAAGAAGGACACATAAAAAGCGTTTTGCAAGTTACTTTTCGTAATAACAGATATTGTCTTCCCTTTTGCAACACTACGATTTAAAACGAATTGACGCACAGTAATGCTTCATTGAATCTATACAGTTAGAAAACGATCTTTAGCAGGGGCTGGAGCCCATGGTTGGTTTGGAAAAATGTATGTATTTGATACCGAAGCTTGTGGATTCAATGTTATCCATGTTCTCCTGACAGCATTTACATATTTAGCTGCATTAGTCTGTTATAAATCTACTTCCTCTTGATCGCCATTATGAGGATATAGATATGGAGCTGTACAGCATGACCAAAAATATCTTACCCCCAAAGGTTGAAGAGGAAAACTGAAGAACAAAACATTTCTATAGGAATAACAAAAATGGGATGTGCTCAGTGTTTGATCACATTGGTATGGGTGTTATTTTTTAAAGAAGAGTGAGTATAATTTTTTAAAACTTTATCAGTTACTCAGGATTTCAATCTTATAACTCCAATGTTTGCTCTCACTTTTCTTTTTTCAATGAACACCAAAAAATTTGTTAGAATCAAGTATATGTGTTTTCTAAACTAAAACACTCCGGTAACTAACTGGCTTTCTTAAGGCTACATTGTACCGTTTTTTAAATTTTTTGTGGATACAGTAAAAGTCAGAATAACTTATATTTTACTTTCATATTATATTACTAAGTGGATTCTGTAAGTAAAAAATCAGCTTCACACCAGTCATAATTTTACAATTTTAAAAAAATTAAGAATTTTTGTGAGGGTATTTTTATTAAAAAAAAAAAACTTAATTTAGTGACGCGAAAGCCCATGAGAGACAAGGCCTACTGACCTCATCTAACGTACGTGACCTTGGGCCCCAGAGGTGCATTAGTAGATGTTCCGGTCAGGTAGTGAGTCTGACATGAAACTCTCAATGCTAAGTTCCCAAGCAAGCTTTGTACTCATTTATCGATCCACTGTAGGAATGAAAGTCTTAGTCCACCTTGCCCAGGGCAGGGTTTGAACGTATGGCGCCTAAGTGCCCCTTGGCGTATAAGCGCGATACACCAGCCACTGAGCTTATATATATATATATATTAGTCAATTTAAGTGTGTGTGTGTGATTTATGTTTCTTAGATTATTAGAAACAAAAGTTAACATGGATTTGAAAATCTTCTGCCTTGATGAATTTTAATTTTTTTAGAATTAAACTTGGAAAATCACAAATTTTTTAAAAATATTAAATTTAGTATTTAAAAAATACCAAGAGATCTCAGACCTAAATCCATTGTAACTTTTATAGAACATATAATTGGGAGTATATACAAAAACTTTCAAGACTGTCTTGACCAGAAAAAATAGTTTTAGGAATTAGAATACAATTATATCTTCAAAATTAAATAAAAGTCTGAGAAAAACACATTTGAAGTAATAAAGGAAAATCTAAAAATACCTGTAAAACTTTAATTTTTTAATATGTTACTTTCCAACTTATGTTATGCATTAAACACGACTCTAATTAAATATGACTGAAAATATTTTTTATTATTCAAAATATATTTTTGCATAATATTGATAGCATTTGTTACGATGTTAGATTATTCAGTTTAGTCCTAACCTAATATTTTCCCAAAAGTTTTGAAACACAAAGTATTTATTTACAAGATAATAATGAGACCAACGTAAGCTAAAAATCTCCAGATTTGTGAATAAAATTTTAATTTTTTTCAGTTTTAAATCGGACTGTTAAGAAAGTTTGAGTTTCTGGTGCACGACTTTAAACTACTATAATATAAAACTACAATATGTTTACTATAATGTAGTTTGGAACATCACAGGAATATTAGTTTTTCTGCAATGTTTGTATTCAGAACATTTGTATTCTTAAGTCTCATATAATATCAATTGAAGGCTAGAAGTTAGTTTATCATTTTCAATCGTATTTCACGTTTTCCAAATTATTTCACATAGCAACCTGAGTACGTTTTGGCAGTGGCATTTTCTCAGCAGGAATAATTTAATCAAAACCAAGTTCAAAGCTTCTAAGGTATTTAAGATATGTGAAAAAAATATTGGCCTTGAAATCAATCTTAATTAAGTAAATATCAAAGAAAATGGAAAGCACAAGCAAACAGAGATAATTTTAATAATAAAATTTGTAGTTAATAGACATTTCACACTGACAAAATGAATTGTGTTCAAAAATATTTTTAATTAACTCAATTTAGAAGTGCAGACATCGTAAAAATTAATCTGGTTTTAGGTCTGAAATTTTGGGGAAAGTTTTCAAAATATATGGGTCATACAAATATGCAAAAGAAATCGATAGTTTTGTTATATTTGGGTAATGTTATCTTAATATGAACTAAAATGTACATTTATTTTAGAACAATCAATGTTATAATAAAGGGAAATCTATTAAAGTTATTAGACTTATTGAAAATTTGAATTATTTTCTTTAAAGAAAGTAGATACGGTGTACCAGTTAGCACATATAATTATTCGTTATTAAATCACAAAATAATTAAAAAGCAAGTTTGGAAGTGTTAATTTTCTGTTGATAGGGTAAATGAACAATCAAAATGCTTCTAACTTTGGAATGTTTAATATAAACAAGGGATTGTTTCTCATAATCATATTTATAACTATTACAGCTTTTTTTTATTATTTGAACTCAACATATACTTGTTTCCCTCTCAATACATGAAAACAAAATTAAATGCATTACACACAGCTATAGATTGTAGTAGAAATCAATTCAAATTTAAATATTCGTATGTAAAAAGAATATATTGTAAGGAGAAATGCATTCTAATAAAATTTTAAAAATGACTAGAACAAAAAACAAAACAAACAAAAAATCAATATTTGAAGACCCTCTGGTTCTTCATTAATTTCTTTATTCTTATTCTAACTTTTTTTACTCTTCCTTCTTAGTAAGTTTAATTTCTTAAATGAACAGTATTGATTTCTGTTAAGTACTACACAAGTTTTGTTCTTTTTGATTGAAATTTCTGATTTTAAGTTTAATCAATATCGTTCTCACAGCATTTCACTCTTTATAATGCTAGTTTTGCGAATCAATTTTATGAACAAATAAAATACGCTTGTCCATTCTTGTTCCATTTTTTAAAATTTATTTTGGAAAATTAATCAATCTTAAATTTTTTCTCGGTCCCTAAATCTAATGTTATGCTTATAAAAAATGTCTCAGTGTACTGAAAACTTGAGATTACCGTAAAATCCGGCGTATAACGCGCACTTTTAACACAAAAAATGAGGTCAAAATTTTGGGGTGCACGTTATACGCCGGGTATAAAAAAAAAGTTTGAAATGTAAAAAAAAAAGAGATAAGCTTAAGAAAAATTAAACTTCAACATAGATCGGACTGTCGTGGTTATTTGAAAGATACAACATTCCAAATGAAATAAAAGAATTATGATTTTAAAAATAACCAGTTTTTCAAAATTCCGAGATAATACCTCGAATAAAAATGGCTTAAAACATACCAGCGTTGTATTCGCATATTTCTCGTTCTTTCGTTCGTAAAAATGGGGGTGCGTGTTATACGGCAAATATACCTAAAAATTAAGAAATGCAGCTTGAAAGTATGGGTGCGCGTTATAAGCCGGTGCGCGTTATACGCCAGATTTTATGGTATTTAACAAATTTGACAGTTATGATATTAATTAATCTAATTTGGTTCCCGTTATAACTAAACTAATACTACTCATTTAATATCTATATCCAAAAAATATTGATTTGTCATGAGAATAATTTTATTTTCACTCATTTCATGATGACAATAATAGTGCTACAAGTAGGAATAACGTATCACTAGGTTATCAGTATTGTGGTGATGGTGTTTCGGTGTGGGTCGGCTTAATGTTAGCCTTCATAAATAGCCATCATTTTCGATAAATCTACAAAAAGATAAGCCGTTGTACCTAATTTCAGTCAAATTACTAGCTAAAGTAAAATGCAAAGATAATGAAAAGTTTATAATATATCAAATCTATACATTAAGAAAGTAAAAAACTATAGTCCACAAGATCTGAGAAAACAAAAGAAAATTCATTTTAATAAAAGGAATTTAATACAAACCTGCATTAAACAGAAGTTTCAAAAATTACATGAAAATTAACCCTAGCGATCGAATAAAAAAAGTTATTCTCTGTTGTTTTTTATTAACCAGAGACTTTATTTATTTTTTAAGCCTGCTCCAGGAAAAAAAAGTAAGTACTTAAGAAATTACAAATCTTTAATGTTTTAAAATATAAATTAAATTTAAACAAAGAAACATTAAAAAAAATTTTACATTTCCATAATTATAAATTTAAATAAATTGATCTCCTAACTTAGATAATTATTCAGCATTAACGCAAATAAAGACGACGTGCACAACTCAATAAATCAAAATATTCGATGTGATTCCAGGTAATTCTACTTTCGGGTCCTGTCTATGGAAGTCAATAAATTACTGTCTCATCTTTCATAGTATTTTAATTATTCTATATGCAAGTATAATGTACTCTTTATTGTGTATTTTGCATTTTCTATTGTGGTTTTCGTATTAGAATTACACCACGTAAAGCAAGCAAATGAAAAATTACTTTTCAATTGCAGCTCAAATAAGATCAATAAGCTACGTACTTACTTACTATATTATAAGATTAAGCCAAAAGTAATTGATATTATTCTAAACATACCTCACGTAGAATCAAATTGAGAATTAGTAAACAATTCACTATAAAACAATGATTCTAACAGAATATCAAATAAATATTTTATGAATACCCTGGTACATTCCCCATGAGCTGGTATCTTTTTTAGTGCGGCACCATATAGGCGGATACCAATCGCTGCAGATAATTTTGACGCCCAGTTTCCTCCCCGAAAGGAAGCATCAGAGCTCTGATGATGTTAAACTGTACTTGGGAATTTAATCTTGCAGAAAGCATCCCCCTATATTTTACAGGCCACTTAATCGGGCAACATAGCCGCTGTCAAATTTCTGCACGATGAAAAACCACCAACTTGATCCGGTGTCGAACCCGAATCTTGGGTGCACAAGGTCAGAGATAAGCTAACTACGCCACCTTTGATTTGTATTTTAAGATTTTTAAGAAAAAATTATGCATGTAAGCGTATTTAATAAAAAAATATATTTAAATTAGTTTTTGTTGCTCAACATTTGTTCAGTAAATTCAATTTTAGGATACAAATTCTGAATTTTTATATCCTTTTTTTTTTATTCTTTTTAAGAGACACTAGCAAAATAAAAGACATGTAAATGAACACACATTGTGTTTAAAATGTTTGTTTTTTCAAATCAGAATAGGGAGATGAATAACCATTGTCTTCCATTTTAAATTTAAAAAAATATTTCTGTTTTTATTTCAAAAATCCTGCACTAAACCTTAAAGGTAAATGCAAATAAATTGAATTTCTAAAAACATGTACGGAATATAAGTTTTCATACATAATACATAAGAATACATATAATTAATGCAATTTTAAATTAGTTTCTAAATTTTATTAAAGTTTATACTGAGCAAAGAAATATTTCTTTTAATTTAAAAATAGTGGAATTGAACAGCGTGATTTTTTTTTAAGTAAAATGTACAAAAGATGGTATAGAAAGTTTTCTCTTGCAGATAACTAGAATGAAAATTATATTTTTTGTTCTCACTTTGTGTGAAAAAAATTATCTTAAACGAAATAACAGTACTTCATTTGTTATTCACACATTCACTCGCTTTCGGTTATTTCCCACTAAAATTAAACATGTGGTCCCTGTCTTTTTACCTCATTACAAAAGGAGGTTTTTACACAGTTTTTAAGGAGGTATGTTCACTAACATACGTGAATATTGTAGAATGCGTTATTACGTCTTGCGCTTAATGTTCGGATACCATCCGGAAAAAAAAGCTCTTAGACTTTTTTATAAATTAATTATTCGAAAATCCTTGACTACGTAAGGTTGTATGCGTATGTGTTCATTTCGAGTACTTTTACATTACAGTGTACTCTCGGTGAATCTATTTTCAGTATGCCGCCCAAAGACACATATTGATTATTTTCTGTATTTTTGTTTTTATCAGCATGTATATACTTTGTCTTAAATCTTTAGAAACAGATATAACCAGAATTAAGAAAGAAAGAAATATTTAAAACTAAAAAACTACTAAAAAACACGCTTTTATAGTGAATCGAACACTAAAAAGTAAAAAAAAAATATTTATATAAGAATAAAATAATTAAAGAGAAAATTAATGTCATTGGGGTAAAAGCATGAGGTGCTCTATTTTGATTATTATAATCTCGTACTAGTTCTATTCCGAAATGCTGAGTTAGTGTAAAAATGTAGTACAAAGCACACACCCCACGCTTTTACCACAATGACATTAATCATTTTATTCTCATATTAAGAATTATTTTTTTCTTTTGAGTTCGATTCACTATAAAAGCGTATTTTTTAGGGTTTTTTTTTTTTAAACTATAATTTTTTTTTCTTTTTAGTTTAATCTACATTAAAAGCCTGTTTTTTTTTTTCAGTTTTTAAAACTGTCATTTATTCTTTATTGAATTTATCCTTGAGTTTGATATTTGGAGCTGGAATTAAGTGGTTGCTAAAATTACTCTTGTTCTTCAATCGATATTGATTAACGGTTATGAAGGGTATTTATTCTCTCCGTTTACGGGGCCTCGGATGAGTCCCATATCGTTTTATTTCAAAGATTCCGCCTCTATAGAAAGAGGTATAACTAATAAAAGTGTGATAAGAAGAAATATTAAATGTCAATCGTATTATATCACCTTTTAAACGTGTTGTTATAATGTTAATTCGTATCATCACTTCTAGACGTATTGCTTTATCAAAGTAAAAAACATATATTTAGCAGTTAGAACATAATTTATAACCTTTTAAACGTATTGCTAAAATGTTTGTTCATAACATCACTTCTAAACGTATTGCTTGTAAAAAAAAATATATATATATATAGCAGTTAGAACATCAATTTTTCTTCGTATGCACGAGTTTTTTTTTTCTAATTTCCATTTTTAAAAAAAACTAGACTTATATTATGGTAAGGAATTGCTGACGCATCCACCCTACCCTTTCTCACATAACGAAAACTTTTTTTGTTTTATTTGTATTAAACCCAAGCCTATTCGTGGTTTGAGGATTGTATCTTAATCTTTTAATCGCTAAATCTGGAGTTAGTCGCCAAATCTGGAAGTTGAATATGGAATTAGTTGCCCACCCAATCATTCAATCGTATTCCTAATTATCCTAATCAGAACAATGGAACAAGATTATGAAATTATTGTATTGTATGCAAAATTTCAAATTAATCTGACCTTTTAAAGTGGGTAAAATTCTAGTTCAAAGATTCCATTACATACAAGTGAAACTCATAAAAACCTGTTAAAAAAGGAAAACACATGAATTCGTTTTCTTAAAACTGCTGCGATTAATAGATCTGACAGGTTATAACAGACGCGGTTGCCATTTAACCTTCACAGTGGTTGTATAAACTAAAACAAGGATCATATATGGTCGTTATTCAGAACAGTTTTAAAGTCAGTTACACTAAAACAAGCTCATGATTCTGTTAATCAGTCGTCAAAAAATAATGTTATTCTGCTTGAAAGGTTTTAATATACCTTCCCTTTTCTCCTGATTTTTGCCTAATTGTTCTGAGTGCGTGGGATGACCAATTCCTTCAATTAAAAAATATTAGATTGAGACAAAATTGATATTTAAGACTTTTTTCACTTCAAATTACAGGCCAGAGCCAAAAGCAGACTGTAATAAGTAAACGCCAACTGAGGAAAAAAGGACGATGGGTTAAAACCAACACAAATACCAAGAACCATTATTTTTTCATTGACGAGATGATAGAAGCATGGAGTCTCAGGATACCATGATAGAGGAAACATAATATCGACTAGGACACTTGAATACTCCAGACTAACGCAAATAACAAACTTCTTAACTGAAGATGACATTCATGGTTTGTTCAAATAGCATAAATTCTCATAGAATTAGTCATTGCACATGCCCTCACACTTTCAAACAAAAATTGTGAAAAATTCGACGTCAATACAAATGGTTCGGTAGTCGATACACGGCCTGTCGATCTTTTAATATATATGTACAGTACGTTACATACTTTTCAACTCCTCTCACATTCCTTTTCAACACATGCATAATTTTGTGAAAAAAAACAAGAAAACACAGGTAACGATTTATATCCCATTTCTTGGAAATATGCAGATGTGGCACCCAACGATCCAACTTTCTGGTGAAAGCCAACATTTTCAAGTCTTTGGATTTTAGTCTATAAGAAGTGTGACATCTCTCGCGTTCTTCTTCTAACATAACCTCTATGTTCTTTGACGGCCACGATTAATGGCAAAACTTTTCCAACCCAAATCCAAGAAGTGAAACGAAGCATAGATGCAAATAAGATAACCTTTAAAAGGATAGAAAGTTTAGTGAGCAAGAATGGCAATTTAGAGAAAGCTCTTTTTGGGAAAAAGGTGGAAGTGTAATTTGACGGCCTCCAAAGCACACGGATTCGCAGCCATAATTTACAAGGTGCATACTATTTCACAGAGCCCAAACAGTCTACTTGAAAGTAATTGAACCGTTGAGTATTCCACCAAGGTAGGAAGATTATATTCTGAACGCTAGTATATTATTGAGATTGTGATTAGGCAGATATAATATATTTATATTGATAAGTGATCTAATTGCGTGATCCGAGTTAGTTAAGATTTCGTGTAGTGGTTTTTCTCACTAATATAAGTTTGTTCTATATCTAAGTAATTTAAGTTAAATTCTTAATAAAAATCATATTAAGAATTATAGAATGTCTCATATCATTCCGAGAATCCCACCTCTAACTTACGCGGAAACCCCACGACATAGCTATCGAACGATGGCTATGTCGCAGAAGTTGAATCCTTTGGCTAATTTTGGTGCGATCGAATTCATGCTCTTTTTTTTTTATCACTTCTCGAACAAGTGAAGGACGTCCACACTTTCAATAATTTTGAATGTTCTCTTTCTGAAATCAACGACGACGTATGGTGTCGTCAATTATAGCCTTTCCATAAAATTGGTGTTCAGCATTACACCATTAGTTCTATCTGTCGAACCTGTACAGCAATGTCTTCATTGCACCTCATTGCACCTCAAATGTTACAACATCTGAGATATTTTTAAAAGAAGATATATCTGAAAATAAAAAATATAGACATTTTACTTATATATTTAGTATATGCATATTTCATTTTACCAAAATTTTGGTCATCGAAAGTGACATTATTTCAGCCGCACATTTGATACTTTGCACACACATACCCAGTTTTTACTTAAAAGTTTACATAGCTTATTTATTAAGAAGACTGAAGTACTGATTTCCAATTGAGGAAGAAGAATCTTATTTTAAAAATTAGGAGGAAAAAATTAAAATAAAATTCAATTGAATTTACCTGCCTCTCTCCCACGATGATCCATATGGCTTCATAATTAAAATTTAAAAAAAAAATACTTTAAAAAAAAATACAAATAAAGACAATAAAAAGACAAACTGCTGATAAAAAATTAACAAAATAAAATTACAAACTAGCTAAATACAAAAACAAAGTTGAAAAAAAAAAGAACTTTTAATCGTAATTTTTTAAAAAATCGTAAGTAACAAAATATTTCAAACTTAAATGTATTACTTTCGGAACCGTGAAAGAATGAAAGTCCATAAAAAGAAAATAAACTAAAATAATGAATTGTATTCCGTGGAAAGTGATTCGAAATTTCTTTTTTTTGAAAATTAAAATGAATTAATAGAGTTTTATCTTAAAAATATTACAAATTTTTAACTAAACTAGAAACCATGCAAATATTTCAACAAGGTAATGTTAAAGTGTTTTTTTGTTTAAATTTCAAAAATTTCTTTGAAAATCTTAAATTTTCACGAAAAACACATATTCTAATGCAAATTTACCAGACACGCGATTATTGTAAAAAGAATATGGAAATAAAGTTAGTATTGGCAAATCTGGGAACATTTACATCTTCTGACAGCTGTTCGACATCGTATTTAGATTTTCTTTTTCATTTGTCAACTTAGTTTCACACATATCTTTTTGGGGGGAAAAATAAAAACACATAGTGGATAAAATTAAAGGTTATAAAGGTATATTTGAGGAACGCCCAGACAGCTTTTTATCTATAATATCTAGAAAGGAAAATAAAGGTGCTAGTTACCTACTTTTTGTAAAAGTTAAAATAAATTCATAGCAAGCGTCAAGTATATATTTCAAGCGTATATACTTCAATGTCTCGTACAATTTTGCGAGTAAAAGGGATTATACCAGTGCTTTTCTCAAACTTCCAATATTGGCGACCCACTTTCCAATCATAATTTTTATCGTCCCCCCCTTATACAATAAAATAATGTATTGAATGCAATAATAATGCACTTTGACGCTAAAGCTACAATATGATCTTAATTATAAACCATACAAATTAATAAGATAAGTATATTAAGTTTTATATATGCTACTTTTAAGTAATGTATATTTTATTTTTATTTTTCTCGAAATTTTAAATTGGAACAATCGCAAAATGCGGTGATTGATTTGAAGACAAAATACAGAAAAAGTACTCAGATTGTCAATTTTGAATCGTAAACATTCCTTTGAAAAACTTTCCTCTGCAAGACAAGCCCATGGAAGTCGCTAATACTTATTAAACTTGCTCTCAGTTTAGTATTAATAAATTAGTTATAAAATACCTTGTGTAGCATTAATACATTAAAAGTATACTGTCTGAAGTACCCGCTCTTCGCACGAGCTCATTTTTTTAAAAAACTAAACCATTTTTCATATGATAGCTGAACTGTTAGGAGAGTAAACCCTAATACGCGCCAATGTTTACGAAAATGTAAAATGATATTTTAAAATGAATGTTCATATTATAATTAGTTTTAAGCGAAATGTAATTTTAAGCCTCACAGAATGAGCATTTAGAACTAATGATAAATAATGAAAAATAATATAAAATTCCGATGCAGAATAATTGTGTTATCTTTAATATTTAAAGCAAGAAGACTTCAAAATGTTTTATCCTGGGAGCAGGCACACACTCGATCCTAACATTACTGGTCTTGTGGGGTGATAGTTTCACCCCAATCCTTTTTTTTATATATATAGTTATTTTTATTGTACACGATACAAATAGTGATTTCAGTGAAAAACAACTAAAAAAAGTAAACTTACCTAATTTCAAGGTTTTTTTTCAATTTTTTTTTGGAACAAATAAACGGTTTTCCCAGAATTAACGATTTCGTGATTTTTGTCCCCGCCAACTATTTCCCGGGTTAAAAAGTGTTTTTCAATATAATTTGTGGTTGTTCCCTTTTAAAAAAATTTTGTATAACTTTTTCCATTATGTTTTTATATTTTTTGAGGTACCTTAAAAATAAATTCGGCCATGTAATAATTCAAAATGCTCTCTGTGGTTTTCCAAATATCATAAAACTCTTTTACGGAGAACCCCCCAAAACTTCCCCAAAATGAGAAAAAAACACAAAGAGGGGGGTCATAACTAACTGTACCAATAACTTAAAAGGGTTTTTTGGGATGTTGAGTAAGTATATTCTGCTGCCTCCAGCTAGTATTTCAAAAAGAATACAATGATGATTTTTTTAACTTCCTAATTTTTTTCCCTTCTGGGTCTGGGTGTTGTTTTTTCTATGAAAGAGTAATATTTTAGGTTTAAAAAGAAAACGTAATAAAAAATCTATCATCATAGGATTACAATAAATCAAATTATGTGGTTATAGGATCAAAGATAGCTTATTAGGTATTGAATAAGTTTTTTTTGATAGAGAGCTGACGCCAGATGGTATTGTATTATATCAGAGTAAAAGTGCATTTTTTATTGTGTCTGAAAGTATTTTGTTTTAATTCATTCCAGTAAATTAATTATTTTTTAAATCTTTTGTTTTTGATATGCTCGGGCCCCCCTCGTAGGGTTGTCATGCCCCCCGGGGGGTGTTCCCCACAGTTTGAGAAACGCTGGATTATAATATAATATTCAACACAATTTAACTTAATATTTTCGATGCATGTTCACAGTAATAAATGTAGCCGTGCTAACAGAGTGGTCATGTTCGCGAACTTGTGGTGACATTGCAAAGTTGGGGGTTCGAGTCCTGGGGCCTCTGAAGGCCCACTATGTAGAGGCACTGAAGTAAAGGATTTGGTATGTGTTCTATCAAGTTTCTGTAATTTCCTCGGGAAGTACAAGCAAGTTGAAACGCTTTCCCGTCTAGAATTTGCAAAATCGGCTCCCTATGTAGATAACATTTCACAGTTCACATCCACACGTGCACCCCTATAATATTGCCAAACCTGCAAGCCGAAACCCCGAGTGTAATGAGGCGTCAGAAGCAACTGCTCTACTCCCAAGAAAGTGGAGAAAGTCCGTTTTAAAACAGGAAAAGTTGTGTTTGTGCCTCCGGCTTCACAAATAACATATTCTGTGCAATGAAGATAGTCAATAGTTTGAGCAACCTGCGCGTAAATGTACATTTGTAATTAGCTGTGGGCGTAAATAAATAAATTATTTAATTTCTTAACTCTCACCCTACCCATCAATTTTCCCAAACGTCACAACGTTAATCACAAGGATTTGCCTAAGCATATGTTGGTTTTCTTCCGAAATTTTGGCTGTAATACGTCCTTAGAGATTCATTTTCTGCACTCCCATTAGTATTTTTTTCCTTATAATTGCGGACAAATCAGAGATGAGCATGACAAACGTTCTTTGGGATATTGCTAGCATGGAAAAACGATTCTAGGGCAATTGGTGAATGGCAATGTGTTGGCTGATTACTGTTGAAGGCTCATCGTAAAGGCTCTTCACGTCTATTACTAGCAACAGGTCAAGAGAAGAATGTCGGAATCAGAGTATAATCGAAAATCCTCAGATGTATTATATTATACGATATACGAGCATGTGTACACTTTTCTAAGCAATGCTTACGATTTATAAAAAGAACCGTTGTCAATTCAGTATTTTTTTTTATCATATTCGTTTTTAGCACATTGAATTTATCATGAATTGACTATATTTATCGTGGAAGGCAAAACTTTTTGAAAATTGGTTACTTAGTGTTATTATAGGAAAGAAAAGCGTTTGTTGTTTATAAATTATAATATTAATTAAGACTGATATGATATTTATTGAAAAGTCGATTTGCATTCTGATTATTGTACCTTAAAACTGATTTTTTTTTTACTACATATGAATATATTATACATCATATAAAATAAGACATATTTTTCTCAGCATAAGAATTCCAATTATTTTTAGTTCTTACATTAATTAATTTAGTAATCTTGAATATTATGAAGATATTACCAAAGATGCTTTTTATTTTTTTCTGAAAGCTGTTAAAATTTTGAAAAAAACTGTTTGTTGTAAATAAAATTTCAAAATAAGATTTTTTTTTAAATAAAAGTTTGACCGACTTGTGCTTTCGGTAGAGTTGCAGAGCAATTCAATATAGTTCTGATATGTTGAATTATTTTGAATATAACTGAAGTTTTTTTAAGGAATTTAAAGAAAAAAGTGAGTTAAGGAACGTATCACAGAGCGGTGCTTCAAAATATTATCGCGAAACTGCCAAGAACAATTCATCTAAAAAAACAGTAATTCTTAGCCATACCAGTGATACCTTCCATCATCCAACGGTACTTCAGAGACACCTTCACAGTAGCTTATAGCTGCACAAATCGGTGATTCCGCCTAGTGATAAATGATCACTATGATTGACATCGCGGTGTTCAGCGATGAATCCAACTTGTCTTGGAGTAGATGGTTATTTGATAAATATGTGAAGTAACAAGCCAGCGTCACGTTTGGTTCATAGAAGAATTCTATAATGCAGTGTTTCTCAAACTGTATGGCGCGCCCCCCTAAGGGGGCCGAGCATATTAAAAAATCGAAAACAAAAGATATTTTAAAAATATTATTAATTTATTGAAAGTAAACAAATAAAATACATTTTGACATAATGTTAAAAAAATTTAAAATTTCAATTGGGTATAATACACTTATAAATGTATCAAAATAATTTTTCAATGTATTTTTTTTAATTAATTAATACTAAATTAAGAACAAGTTTAATAATTTTCCGTGGGAAAGGCCCCGTCCTCCGGGCTGGTCAAAAATAAAATAATATACAAAAATTAAACACTTATCTTGATAATGTGTGTACGGTTAAAAATTAATCTTTTAACTTCCGATTAAAAGTTACGCGATTCTCTCCCCAATACCACCGCTTTCCACGTAGGTGAAAGTATGCGATGGAATGAAGGAATAAATAAACAAATCTTCTGAAATAACTAAATTCTTCGTAATCAATGTCAAGGTCCATTTTTTGCTTTCCAAATTCTTCGGAAAAATTGTATGGACTGCAGTGCTCTTAAAAGGTCACACTTGGGAAAGACGTATATATACGTCAAGGGCAGTTAGCGCTTTGGCTGAGCGAGACGTTTATATACGTCAGTGGCACTTAAAAAAGTGGTATCGTAGCTTTAGTGTTAAAGTATAATATTATTGAATTAAATACTTTGTTATTTGTAAAGGGGGGGCGATGAAAATTATGGTTAAATATTGGGTCGCAAACATTGAAAGTTTGAGAAGCACTACTATAATGAATTAATCGTTGCTTTAATGACAGAAACTAATTTTTATATAAATGTCATATCTTGAAATATATTAAAATACTTTCTATAAGAAAAAGTGGAGCTCTTCATAATGCAGACAAGTAATAGCTGACCTAATATAGCCAATATAGCTGACTCTGGTCTTAAAACTCGACTAAAAAATATAAAATTCCAACTAATTAGAGTATATGCTCCCAAGCACAATATGAATGATATGCCACTTCGGTACCAAAACTTTTTAAGTTAACTAAAAATATGACAAAGAAAAGCTTAAAATGATTTTTCTTTTCTTTAAATGTTATACTAAGTTAAAAATAGAACATAAAATCAAATCTATATTTTGTTATTAATTTTCATAAAAACTACCCTTAAAATTTGTATTTATTTATTATATATATTTTCAATACCTGCCATTAGTCCACTGTCTCCCTATACATATGTAACTTGTCCAAATTTTCAATCGTTAATAAAATACTTTCTATTCATCCATTCAAGTTCAAATAATTTTTTTAAAGCAGTAGTGGATCACACTTGATGTAAATATAGTTTTTCAAATATTAATTCATTAATTAAATTTTATTTTTTAATTTTAAATTTACTCTGCGTTATTTCTGTCGTTGTTGTTGTTGCTGATCTACAAGTCTAGCCAAGCTAGACACCAAGTCCATGATCTCATTCACTCTTAAACCAACACTATTAGAGGGTCTTCATAGAGATCTTGTTTAGAAAGCCTCAGGCAGTCAAGAATGTGTTCTTGAGATGCCTGGCAGGCAGAACACCTATCACAAGTCGCAAAAACTTTGTTTCCATCCCTAAAAGAAAGTTGGAAGGTGGTCACTCTTGAAACGAGTTAGAATAGTTTGTTTCTACCTACTGAATTGAACGAAAAGAGAACCACCAGGTCGTATTGCTTAATAACAGTGAAAAGCAAAAGGAACTATTGATTGCTTGTTATTAGGGTTTCTGATTGCCCATGGTTTTCATTCCCTGAAATATCCGGGAAATCCAGGGAATGTAATTGCCGTTCTCCGGATTCCCGAAAATACATCAAAATTTTAAAAAAAGTAATTTTTAAATAAAATCAATAATAATTATATAAAATAAAAATACATATAAATTCCAAAATTAATACTTGTTTATACAATGAGCAAAAAAATACAAAGAATTATATAATAAATTGATAATTTATTTCTAAAATAGGATTTCAAAAAGCATAGGCAATTTTTACTTTTATCATTTAGCCTAGTTCTAAGATAGTTCTTCAGTAGAGAATGCTCTCTCGGTTTCAACTGACGTTGGAGGAATCGTTTTTAAAGCCTCACATAGTTTTTAATGTTTGGTCATGGAATTTCAGTCGAGTCAAACAACTGTATCTCTTGTTTCATGATTTTGTTGAAACTGGTACTTTTTTTTTTGATTAAACAACATAAAACTTTTGTTTTAGAGTAAATTGCTTTCTCTAATTTTTTAACCAATGTCAGAGGTTTTGCTTTCAAAATCTCCATGCTCTCTTCTTTTGAGTGCAAAGAGTTGCATATTGATTCCTCTTCTTCGCAGAAAAGCCTTGTCCCTCTCTCTCTCTATCATTTGGGCTTATCTAACCAAACAATTTTTACTAGGTAATCGCTAAATATCGTAACTGCAGCTGTTTTGTATTTTCTCTCAAAATTCAGGTATTGCATTAATCCTATTAAATTAACGTTACGTCTCTCATTAATTCTTTGGATTAGAGAATAATTCATATTTTTCTCAAATTCTCTGAATTTTGTTCCTTCAATTCTCCAATAACGAAAGAAAATACACCTGCAGTTAGCAAGGTTCCATTTGTTTCTAAGCCAATTTTCACTGTTTTTTTTAAGCCTGCTGCAATTCTAGTCACAGTTTCAACATCATTTGTTCTTTAATATCAATTAATGCTTTTAAAATTGCTGACTTAATTTCTAAAAATCTTTCAAGCATTGCCAACAAACTGTTGATGAAACGTGTGATTCCCGGATAATCCCGGGAACAGAAAAAGTACAGAAATGTTATGATTTTGAGGGATCCCAGGTTCTCGGGAAAGAAACCCTACTTGTTACTGATGTAGGTGAAGTGCAGTTCTGAATAGTGAGAGGGGCCGAGCTCACAGTGGGTTGAGCTGCGCCATCTTTTTATAGGGAGTCAGCAAGCTCATTGCCCGCGATGTTAACATGCGAAGAAACCCATTGTAGATGGATCTCACGAGAAGATTAAAGATGTTTTAGTTTCTCCAAAATAGCCACTCGCGCGTTATCACCACCTTATGTCAATCGTAGTTACAGCTAACTGTAACAGATGGCACCAGTACGTTTTTCTAACGAAGTAGGAATTGCCGTTAAAAAAAATTGTATTACTTGTTCATTTAATTTCTCACTTTCCTTGCATGGTTTGAAGTTAAAAAAGCATGTTTAAATAAAAATATTAAACAGTTTCATTCACCATCTAATCTTTAACTATATGAATTTCCTTGAATAGGAATCACATGGAGGTTGAAACTCAGACACATATCGGAATTATTTAATCTCTTATGGATAAGTTTCATAAAAAAATGTAAATTAAATCTTGTGTCACACATTACTAGTTTTATAAAACTTTAATTTGTTTTTGTATAAATATTAACTGTAAAAATTAGATTACGAATTATAACGTTATATTATGAATTTTACGCTAAAATAAACATTTTAAATACCTTAAAAGTACGGTGCAACAGATTCCACAGCCAAAAAGAATTCAATTTCAATATAGGAACAAAATCAATATTTATTTTGATAGGTCTTCGAATGAAGAGATATAATTTTAGAAAATCTCAATACTTAAAAAAAGCAAATGAACATAATAAATCTGCTATAGGTAGTCCTACAATTAAAATTATGTGTTAAATAATGCATAATTAAGGTTTTTCCTTCAAATGATGATTAAAATGAGAAATGTGGATGAGTATACAGGTGGTGTGCTATGCAGCTTTTAGTGGAAAAAAATAAATCTTAAAACCCTCAGTCTGATAAATATAACAGTTTTTTTTCCTCTTCCATTTATATGAATTTTACTTTTTCGTGATTTTATTTATTTTCAAGACGTAAATATAAAACTAACTTTTCAATAAATCTA
This sequence comes from Trichonephila inaurata madagascariensis, assembly GCA_019973955.1. Taxonomy (NCBI): domain Eukaryota; kingdom Metazoa; phylum Arthropoda; class Arachnida; order Araneae; family Nephilidae; genus Trichonephila; species Trichonephila inaurata. Next base: position 29,196 of record BMAV01017677.1, on the reverse strand, counting down.
GATTCTAAAAATATATCAGACAAATTAATATGCATTAAACAGTTAAATTACTATCAAGCAACCAAAACAATATAATATAATACAAGAAAATAAGTACATGCATGGATAAATATATATAAATTATATTTCTTCCTGACAAATCTACATATATATTATTAACGTTGTATTAGAAAAATTCTGCGATATAAAACCAGTTAAACATAGGTAAATGAGAAATTCCCTTAATAATTAAAGAATAATCTGTCAACAGAATTAAAGAGAGAAAAAAGAAAATGTATGTGTGTTAATTACAATGTTTGTTGAAAGAAAGTACTCAATAGTAACATAAATTTACATAGGATACAGAATAATTTAGGAAATAGAAAACAAGCTGGTATAGTTGATACAGTCTGATTTAAGCATACTCATTCATTACTTAACATAAAGTTAAGTAATTATAAAATTAGGTACAAAGAGAAGTATATTTTGTATTACTTCTACTTTAAAAAAAGACAATTTAAGCGGATTGCAATGTATTTGTGACGAAAGTAATTCGGGGAAAACCCGAAATCTAATATCTACAACAAATGTTTGCTTAGCAGTGATAAGGCTAAGAGATATCTTCTTTTTTTATCGAAGTAAATGCGAGTTTTTTAATCTGAAATTCAAATTTCTCAGAAATGATTATTACAATTTTGTCCTACGCAGGGATTACTCAGTCTGCGTATTTCTTTTCCTACAATAAGAAATATAATTCAGTACAAGATCAACGGATACGAAATTAGCTACTTTGGTGAGATAGATACTCTTTTTGAAAAGCTTATTTATATTTTTGTATAAAAGAAAATATTTTTTTATAGTTGAGAAATGGGACAGCAAAATTCTATTCCAGTAACAACGACGCACGGTAACTACCACGTACATAGATTTCAATACATGTGGAATGTTCCGGATTTCATAAAGCTCGTTTCTTCTGGAAAGGTTGGCACTCCTACTTGTACTCAAAAATTGAATTTGGAAATCGAATCTAAAATTAATGAATTTACTTTGATTTTATACACCAATGGTTTTAACGATAGAGTGAAAGATTACATATCCCTTTGGTTAAAAAAGTCTTCACCTGATGAAATGCTACTCCAATTCACGTGTGAAATAATCAATTTGAAAGGTAAAACAATTCGAAAAAAATCTATTAAAGAAAGGTTGAGCATAGAATCTCACCTTGGTTGGATTACATTCTGCAGAAGAAGTTTTCTCGTAGATAATGCAAAAAATATTTTGAAAGAAGAAAATTTGATTCTGAACTGTATCCTGGAGATTTTTGAAGAAAGGGCAATAATGAATGCAGAAACCGAAGATGACGATAAACAAGAGAATAAAACGTTATCAGAAATGGCCCAAAATATGAAACAATTACTTCAGGAAAATAATTTTTACGATATTACTTTTAAAATAGATGGGAAAAGTTTCAAAGCCCATAAGGCTATCTTAAGTACAAGATCTCGTGTTTTAAAACGATGTTCGAATCACCTTTAGCGATGGACTTAGAAGAAATAGAAATATCAGACATTAGTGAAGAAACTCTAACAGAAATGTTGCACTTTATCTACTCCGGTGAAATAAGCTTTCTTGATGTGAAAACTGCAATGGAACTTTATTACGCAGCAGATAAGTATGAACTGGATAGTTTGAAAAATATTTGTGCAAGAGTAATGGTTGGAAATGTGAAACCAGATAATGTAATAGATATTCTTCTGCTCTCTTTGAAACTTTTTCTAACAATAAATTTGGGAGCATGCTTTTTTTTTACATTTTTTTGAAAAAATGCATTAAAAATAAGGAAAAAGCTGAATGGGTAGAATTAATGAAGAAATATCCAGAACTGGCCAATAAAGTGTTTAAAAACTTATCTGACAATGGACATCCTAGAACATAAACTTTTATTTAAAAAAAGTGGATGTTTTTCTGGAAAAAAAACAATCTGCTAACTGAATGCTGGCTAAAACTAACATGAATATGCTTCGAGTAATCAATGTGCTACATATGACTTCAACTTTTGCCAAAAGCTACAATTACAAGAAGGTAATTCATGAATGTTTCTTAATGATTCATATTATAATTCAATTGAAATATTGTCCCTGGGAGCTTTTTCTTTTTTATGTATATCATTTCAATGTAATATGAACTTCCCTTCCTTTACAAATTCTCCAAATATCTGTAAAGGAAGTGAGAGCATATAGTTTATTTTATTCATTAGAAAATATTTCTAATACTTTAAAAAATGTACCAATGAAAAAAATTATAAAAATTTAATTATAGTACTAATAACCCTTAAAAATGTTTTTAAAGAAACCATTTAATCATGTTCTTATTATGTAATAAAAAATATTGAAATAAACATGTTATGAAAGTTTCAACTCTTGATTAAAGAGATATATAAATAAATATGCATTTGAATTAAATTATGTATGGAACAAAATAAATGTTTTAATACATTAATATGATTTGTTTTAAGGAAATGTGTTTACAAAAAACCTATATTTTACGCTTTTTTTTCACTTTTTTTAAAATAATTTATGAGAAATGTTTCCATAGTGCTAAGTATTGAAACAAAAACAATCCATACATGCATGCATTAGTGATATGCATAGATTATTTTTATAAAAAGAAAAATAAATAAATTTTTATTCATTCATATTTGTATCATAACCAGTTCTTTTGAAAAAAATAACTTTATAATTGTTTTTATAAAAGGAGTATCCACATTTTTAATGTTTGTAATTCTTATACATTTCCTTTTCATTGATGTGCAATACAGCATTCAACATTAACAAACATTTCAATTCATTTAAATTATTTATGTATTAATAAAGCATGGTTAAGAGATACAACTTATATATTAGAAATGTGGTTATAAAGTTTCACTGATCAAGCAGCACATTTATTTTTAAATATATATATATATATATATATATATATACATTTATAATTTAAAGTAAAGTAAAATACAATTTGAATTTGTGCAAAATTTGTTCAGAAATTTTTTTTTTATTTATTTAAAATTTTTTATAAAAAAAATCAAACCTCAAGTACAAGAGGTTAAACATATTAGAAATGTTTGCTTTCTCATTACATTGTGAACCAGAACTGAGCCACCGTAATGCGTGGGGGGTAAAGCTATTTTTATATAAATATATATTTTTTACAATTTAAAGGCAAAATTTGAATTTGTAAAAAATGAGCCATGGATAAAAATTATTTCATGTCTACATATAAAAAAGGGCTAAAAATGTTATGCAGGATTATTTACCTATTTATTTCATTTAATGTGAGATTATTACTCTAATATAAAATATTAATCTAAAAATATTTAAGCTACCAAACAGCATTATGGGTTACTTAACAAAAAATCAAATAGTTTTAATAAATAATTTATAAGTAGGCTTGGAATAATACAAGAAAGGTAACAGATACCTTAAATAGTTTTAACACTGGATATTATTTTTAACATAATACAATAATATTAAGATATCTAGTGGTTCATCTTACCAATAGGTATGCAGTCTGATATTCATTTTCCTATTGTATTTTCAAAATTGGTTAAGTTGCTTTAATGAGAATCAAATGCATCAGTCAATTAGCACTAAAATGGTCTTTGGTATCAATTATTTGCTGAAAACAGAGTTACTGATATCATATATCATAATTTTAAATCATTATAAAAAATGACAAATATTAAGCTCATCATATATTCACCATTCCAATGTATGAAGATTTATTTTGAGTTACTTTGCAGTGGCACTATTACTCTATTTGATAAAATAAGGAATAATACTATTGGCACACTTTTAAATTTATTAAAAGCATCTTGCTTCAGGCAATATTTTTGTTTGTTCATTTTGTAAAAATATAGGTTTTAAGAGTTTTGATTTTTTTCCTCAAATTTTCATATAAGTCGTATTTTAACACAATAAGAAATGCTCTTTTTTGGCAGTTATCAGAGCACAAACAGTTTTTCTTTCTCTTTGAACATATTATAAACATTCTAAAAGAGACAAAAAAAATAGGCATCTTTTTTATATTTTGCAATGTGTAATTTTTATTCCATACAGATATTTAAAGAAGTAATCTTATTAATTGTTCCAATATTTTAAAAAACTGTTAATTATAAATTAATAACATTAATTCCATGCAGTATGCTGTGTGCATGTGTTTGTAAGGGAGAGGAGAGAGCGAATGAGCAAAATAAATCTCTGAGAAGACTTTTGTTTTGGTTAAATGAGATGATGCAGTAGTCGTGGATATTCAAAAGTGTGTTGTTGTTTTTTTTTAATCCAACAATTATTTATTACATTTTAGCAACAGGAGAGTTCTCTGAGAGTGTGCTTTGCTCAATTTACAGAGTACAAGAGAGGGAATTATTCAAATAACAGAGTTAAATACTTCAGGTTAAACAGAGGAAAACATAGTATAAAAAGTACAATCACGAGTTTAAGAGAAGGCAATACTTAGCTATTTATAAAAACGACAGCATTGTTTAAGGTATCCGACTACGTTCGGAACCGTGATTTTAAAAACGCGCATAAATGAATAATTTTCATGATATTTAGTATCACTTAGATTAGAATACATGTATAAAGTTTTTTATAGGACATTTTGACAAAAACAATTATCTAAATACAATATATTTCGGCTAAAAATTAACTTAGAATAACCTTTTTTCAAAATGTTTTCCTTTTCTGAAACATGCTTCTATTATAAAAAATATTTTTCCAGTATATAGCTCAGACCTCTGTACAGAGGTTCAAATGTGATTTTTGAAAAAATGTACATTATTTTTAGAGTTACAAACATTTTAAATAATTATCGGCGTTTTTTCCTTAAAATTTCTCCCCTCTGTTGTAAAACATGGATAAACCCTCTTCTAAGTTATATATTTTAAAAATTCTAGTTGAGCCTCTGTACAGAGGTCTGAGCTACATACAGGCAAAATAATATTGTAATAAATATAATAATAATATTATAATAAAAGCATTTTTCACAAATGGGGAATATTTTAAAAATGGAGTTCATTTCTATTTCATTTTTTGTAAAAATATTGTTACTTAAATAATTTTATTGTAATACTATTCTTAAAACAATTTTACTTTTAAAATTTTCTCAATTTCTAAAGTGACACTAAATATCATAAATATTATCCATTTATACCCTTTTGCAAAATCACGGTTCCGAATGTAGTCGGATACGTTAAAATATTTGAAAATATTTAATAAGGCACGTGAAAGCTCTTATGATATTTTAATACTTGGTATTACCCATAAATGTCTCAAAAATTCCAGGTGTTATCGTTTTGACGAAGAATCACGAATAAATATATCAAAATAATGTTTTTAAGACCTTAAATAAAAGGTAAAATTAGACATGTTTCGAAACAGGGTACTCAGTTTTATGAATTAGATATAAAAAAAAGAAGATTTGAATTTTGAATAAATATTAATTTAAAGTTATTACACACACACACACACACATATATATACGGGAAAGGTTGGATCCATAAGGCATTGGTAACCCTAATTCTATGGCCTAATTCAGGGACAGCTTTAGAATGCAAAATAGGTCTCCAATTTAGTCCAAAGACTTTTTTGTATCAACATTTGTTGTGTTTGATGAATTACAATTTCTTCCTGCTTTAGCACTGTAGGTGCTAGTACTTCTTCACTTTTATTTTACTATATAAAATATATATATAATATATAAATTTATATATATATATATATATATATATAATATATATATATATATATATATATATATTAAAAATATAATATATATATATATATTATAATATATATATATATATATATATATATTTATATATATATATATATATATATATATATATGCAATATCTATATGTATAATATATTTTTATTTATCCTACCCCATGCTTGCCAACCTTTACCCGGCCCAGTAAAAACTAAAACGTCGTCGTTGGGTTTTATGAACCCGGGCATTGAAGCGGAGGTGCCATCCATTTTGGCTTGGCCGCAGAGTGGGCAAGCCTCATCACATAGCCCAAGCCATAGGGTATTTTCCCAGGTGCGCCGGTGGTTGGGGGAAACCCAGGAAACACCCGCTTTTTTTTCGGTCCCCGGGGATTAGACCTACAGGGCCGGGGCCCCGGCCCATGACTTGGCTTTTGGATCTTAAAAATACATAGTCAATGTACAGTATTTTTTTTGTTTTTTATTTGGGTCAAGGGGACTTCCATTTAGGACGTCTCAGCTCCCTGCTTGACTTGTCAACCCTCTCGTTATTGGGGATCCAAACCTAACTTTGGGACCTACTTTAAGGATACAAACCATTGGTCCTGAGATGAGCTCAGAATCTTTAATACGGCAATGAATTGTGTGTAGACAGTCAGTTGGAGTGTTACCGCTGAAATCTGAAACTGCAGCTTAGGAGTGGATGAGAAAGGCAACTTTTGTATCGCTCAGCCAGCAGAGAGTAGTTGTGCTGTAACTTCACAGACACCTCACCATCGTAATTGGTGGTTTTTTTTGTGATAACTTCTATTGGCGCGTTTTGCCGGAGAGTGAACTTGGGGAACGTCCTCTTTGGGGATGTAACTTATTCCGCAGCCCAATTTGGGTATACAAAACCCCCCCAAAAAGGAAAAAAGTAAAAGTTCTTTTTCCCTGTTAGGCTCCCCCCCCCCCTTGCCCCCCACCTCCTTCTGCCAAAATGAATGCGGGGTTCCCTTTTAATCCTTGTTGAGCATGAAAATGAAACGTAATATTTTTAAAAAAAAGGCTAAGGAAAAGAGAAATCCTACAACTAAATTAAAACATAAAATGTGAAAAAAAACAAATTTTTTTAGAACAAGTAAATAATATAATTTCATTAGCATTATTGGTGATCTTAAGAATAAAAATCTATTTTTGTAAGCAATCGAAAGACAATGAACAAATAGTTATATTAACACAAAATTAAATAAGCTTCTTCAGTCTAAACAGAAAAAATTAAAAAAAAATTAAAAAATTTAAAGTAACAAAATTGAGCATACATGATTTAAAAAAAGCCATTAAATAATTTAAGTCAAGAAAAAAACTTTTAAGAAACTTTCCCCCGGCATACCGGGTATATTTGAACAAAATCTCATACAACGACAAAAAAATATATAAACCCGGGTTTTGTGATTAAAATTTTTGATTAAATCCCTTTTTAAAGGTTTGGACCGAGATTCCTCTCTTCCCAATCAACTACCTGTCTTAGTACCCCTTAAATTAATTCATGGATAGAATTGATTACTGTTAAATTACAACCAAAATTCACAAAGCCGGATCGGGTATTCTGAACAAGTTATTATGATTTTAAGAGGGAATTTAAAGTAGATTTTTCAAAAGACAAATCAAAATCTTTAGTTAATTTTTTAAAATCTAAATTCAATTTAATTATGTCAAATAATCCATAAGAAGCACGAGGAAGTACGGAACAACGCTTGATGGAGTTTGCATAATTGATGTTTTTAAAACTTTAAATATGATAAAGTGGTACACAAAATTGCGAAAAAAATTATATTATATTTCATAATATTCGAAAATAAGTTACTCATTAAAAAATATGTTCACAATTTTCAAACATGGGTACAAAACATATAGAGAAAACTATGCTTAAAAATCTAATTTAAAACAGTTCGATACACATTTAAGCTAAGGAATTGCATTTGTAAAGTCTGTGGTTATGTATACATATAATGTAAATAACACAACTCTCTACATTTTTTTAAGAAAAATCAAACCTACGATATCAACTGTTCGGAGCTCACTATCTAACTTCTGTGTTATTTCAGTATTATTACTCCTTAATAATACTTCTCTGTTACTAGCAGTAACAAGACCAATTAGTTTGGTTTATTTATTTATTTATAATAAACATTATATATTGATCTACATAAGCATTACTACTCTTAATTTCCTGAAAAATATTCAAAATTCCTTTGAACTGTAGAAAATTATCAGTGACAAACCTCATAATTGAGAAATTTGGTCAGATACATTGGACAGAATCTAAGCTGGTCTTCAATACTTTAATTTCCACATCCAATAAGTGAATTTTAATAGCCACATTAAATTCAATGTGCGCAAAATTCTCTCACTAATCTACACAACAGAATTTAGGTAAAAAAAGAATTTTAACTCTTGACTCATTCTATGTATGAATTAATTCCCTTGAAGCTAACCATCTAATTACTAGACTGATTTATGATCATTTGGTACTTAAATATTATACCATCAACCAATTTCGACAATGTAATATCCTGCTTATTCAAAAAATCCTGACAGTATCACTGTTATTGTGTTCAAATATGGCAGCGTTTCTCAAACTAAAGGAGTGCGAGCATATTGAAAAGTCGAAAACAAAAGATTTAAAATAATTATCAATTTACAGAAAGGAAGCAAAACCACAAGTAACTTCTAAAAAATAGTATACTTAATCACACTGATAGATACTTATAATTGTATCAGTATGGCAAAAAATATTTGATAATTAGTTTATCAATACTAAGTTTATTAATTACTTGTTTTTATATATATGATATTACTTATTTGGTGCTGCACTAAAATATGATACCAACTCCTGGGGAATGTACTAGGTCTGCAATGGTAAAAGTACCAATCCCAAGAACCTACTGAAAAAAAAATTAGTATTTACTAGTGATTTCCATGGACTTGTCATATGCAATATAATACTTATCTTGGTAATTTGTGAAGTTTATAATTAGAGTCACATTATACAGCCTTAGCATCAAAGTATATTATTATCGCATTCAATACATAGCTGACTGTATGAGGGGCGTGATGAAAATTATGATTGAAAATTGGGTCACAAATATTGAAAGTTTGAGATGCACTGATGTATGGGATTGGTTTTCTGCTGTTGGCTGCATATTGTGTGCATATCTTTTCATTTGATGAGAGTGTTTGATGGTTTAATACATAAATACTAATTATTTTAATTATAAAATTATCATTTTTAACAAAACTAAATGTATTTTGAAAAAAAAACAGGATACAAAATTAATATATTTCACATTTTCCACTCAATGTATTAAAATCTTAAGTTCCATGTAAAAATAACCCTCATAAAAATGAATAATTTAAGTTAATTTACTTGTATTTGTGTAAGTATATTTCCTTGAGTATTACAAAACAATGACTTTGCTGAGCCAAGTCAGTTTCAAATTTTTATCTCTATCATGCTTGTTAAATTCGTGAAAATAATTTCATAAAGAGATAATAGAAAAAATACTAGTGAGATCAACTGTTTATTTACTCATCAGATAGAAAACAATCAGAATAGGTCTCAGAAGTAGTATCATGATTTGTTTCTTCGTGTCTGCCAAATTGAAATGCTTTGAAGTCGACACATTTTTCAACGTACAGTACAATAAAAATTCAAGTGATTGCTGCATAGAAAAGCTATAAATATATATTAACATTATACACATAGTTAGGAAATGAAATGAACAAAGTTATAATGATATTTTTATAAAATAAAAAGTGTTGTATTGCTACTAAATGTGTATGACAAAACGTAAATTTTAGATTTTTTTCCCAACAAGATTTAACAAAACAATGACTTTGCTAAGCCAATTCAGTTTGAAATTCTTACCTACCATGCTTGTTGAATTAGTGAAAATAATTATATAAACATATAAAAAAAAAAACTGTAAGCGAGATCATTTGTATACTTACTCATCAGTTGGAAAACATTCAGAATAGGTTTCAGAAGTAGTATCCTGATTTGTTTCTTCATGTCTGCAAAATTGAAATGTTTTGAAGTCGACACATTTTTCAACATACAGTACAATAAACATTCAAATGACTGAACATAGAAAATTTATAGACATATTAGCATTATGCACATAGTCAGGAAATGAAATGAACATATTTATGATCATATTTATACATATTTCTATAAATTAAAATTTGACTTATATTGCTATCAAATGGATGTCAAAATGTAAGATAGAGATTTTATTCCAATAAAATTAAACAGAACAAATTTTTGTACTAAACAGTTCAGTTTCAAATTTTTATCTATAGTGCTTGTTAAATTGTTGAAAATAATCTGAAAGTGACAAAAAAACGTAGGTAATCAACGGCATACTTACTCATCCGTTACAGAGCATTCAGAATAGGTCACAGAAATAGTACCCTGATATGTTTTTTCATGTTTGCGAAGTTAAAATTCTTCGAATTCGAAATGCTCAGAAAATATTTCAGACTTTTCTTAAAACTTTAAATACCTTCGGCTTATAATGATAAAAACAAAACAAACAAAACAAAAAATATTGAAAATTATATAATTATAAAGTACACACATTTCAGTCGAAATGCCGTTTGGAACATCTTTTAATTTCAGTGATACTGAAGATCTATTCCTTCTCTGGAAATTTTTTAGGTAGAAGATGAATAGGAAAAACTGAATTTTGTAGGAACTGAATCTGTTGGTGAAAGACTGATACATAAAACATGCTTCTTCGAAATGATCTGAGCATACTGATAAATAGTTAGATGGTTTGAAATTTGTTTTACCCAAGTTTTGTATCCCCTTTTTAAATAAATATGGATTCTTCAGTGGAAACCGAAAAAATGTTTCATCCTATAGTCAGATTTTTCTTTTACATTATGGGAATTTAATACCCTACAGTATTTAATTTGTTTACATGACAGTAGATGCAAATCTGAAAATGGCGCATAAATACTCAGTCGAATCATACACGAATGAAACACGTGGCTAGTTGTTTATCCCACAATGGAATTATGACATCAGATGAATCGAGTCCATTAACATTTACTAACATTATTTTATGTATAATTGTGTGTTGTCACCCTTAAAGTCTGCTTGGCGAGATTTTCACAGCGAAATGACAAAAATAAATATATCCTTTTTATTTTTATTCAGAAATTATATTCACAGCCTTTAATGTATACAGTATTTAACATTTCTCAATGATTTCACACATTCAGAATAAACAAGGAATTAAAAGGAATTTAGTTTTTTAAAAAATTCTCAAAAGAGCAGTATTTTTAGAAATTTAATTAATCATTAATTTGAATACTAGATAGCTTGAAACTTGCCTATTAACATCACCACAGCTGAATTTGCTATAAGAAAATCGTGCCATATCATAACAACAAAAACATCAGAAAGATTATTACATTTTTTATTTGAGAAAAATAGTCAGCAAAATTTTGGATAAAGTGGCATAATTCGCATGACGAAATTTTGCTGCAGTGACGTTAATACTTCAGTAACACTAATATATAATCAAACAGATAAGTGGTGACATTAAAGTCACTGTATATTGTTACAGAATTACTAAAAATTTAACCTTTTTTTTAATTTTATTTTTGGCAATGATTTGAATGTATAATTGCCTCTTCATTTCCACATATATTTCTTCAGAAGGGAGAAAAGAAAATACAAAAATGACTTTTTTTTCTATTGATGTTTTCTTTTCAGTGGTCCACTAATAAATTTAGCAAGTTATTTCATCTACAAACATTGACATTGTTATAATTTTGTTTTCCTATATCATACCTGTTAAACTGTAATAATCAATAATGATCCTGCAGTGCAATACTTCCATCTTATTGAAAAAAATTCAGTAGATAGTTTTGAGCGACGATAGTTTTATTTCTGATATCCTATCTAAGACTAACACACTTTTTCCCATTCATTTGTTATCTTGTACATTACCTGTGCTAACCATATTTTCTTCACATTTTTTTTTCTTGTGGAAAATCATGAGAAAGAGAAATTTGCGTACATATGAAACGTGATCATCGACTATGTTTCTTGTTCTGAGAAAAAATTCGCATCATTAGGAACAGGTCAAAACTGAGATTTTGACACTAATTTTGGAGAATTTATGTGACGTTTTTTAAAATCATAACACTCAAAAAGTTAAAATATTAAAATCATTTGCACTGGGCTAAGCATGGTTTTTTTTTCCTTTTAAAAGCTAAGCTTTCTAAAATACGGTTATTATTATTAGTAGTAGTATTTTTATTATTTTGAGATTGCCTGATACGTATGCAAGCCGACACCCTTATTTTAAATTAAAAAAGTGTTGCAAAATTTTTCCGTTTATATACGGATGTATACAGTACCCGAATTTTTCAGGAGTTGAATTTACTCTCTATAACAGTGCTTCTCAAACTTTCAACATACGCGACCTACTATTCAATCAACATTTTCATCACGCCCCCCTCCATACAATAACAATGTATTAAAGTGAATAATACTATATTTTGACACTAAAGCTACAATACGACTTTAACCTCTTATGTGCCACCGACGTATATAAACGTATCACTCAGCCAACGCATTAATTTTCTGAACGTATATATACGTCTTTCCGAAATACGATCCTTTTTTTGCAGGGCTATCCATAAAATTATTCCGAGGGCTTTGGAATGCAATAAAAGGATTTCGACAATGTTTGCGAAGGATTCACATATTTCATACGATTTGCTTATTTATTTCATTTCTCCTCCCCCTCAAGAAAACATTAAAATACACTCATCTACGTGATAAATGATGGCATTGGGGAGCGAAACGTGTAACATTTAAATGGCAGCTAAGGAATTAATTATAAACCATACGAATGATCAAGATAAGTGTTAATACAAGCCCATGGGGTCACTGATAATTATCAAACTTGCTCTTAACTTAGTATTGTTTAATAATAAAATATACATTGTATAGTACTAATACATTTAAAAGTGTATTATATCAGTGTAAATGTGTATATTCTATATTTTAATATGAGAAAGTATTTTGTTTGTTTACTTTCAGTAAATTAATAATTTTTTTAATCCTTTTGTTTTCGACTTTTCAATATGCTCGCGCCCCTTTGTAGAGTTATTACGCTTCCCAAGGGGGGCGCGCCCCACATTTTGAGAAACGCTGCTCTATAACAATAATTTTCTCACATGGCCATAATGGTTCTCCTCAAGTTAAAAGGTTCTTACATTTTCTGGATTCTTAGATCTTAAAAATATGTTACTCAAAGTTCTTTTTGGAGAGATAGTTTACTAGCTTAAGACTTAAATAATACTAAATATATAGGCTGCTATCTTTCTTCATACCATATTTATGAACAAATGTTCTTAATTTTCTTCTTGATTTTTTGCACTTTCCGTTGAGAATTCTGAGCGAACTTAATTTGAACTTGTAACTTTAATTTTTATAGTTCAAACTGCCTTTTTTCTTCTAATTCTACTTTGTTTTCGCTCCTTAATTAACTCCTGAAGCATCGATTTGACGAATTCTTTTTCTTAGCAACACTCTTAAAATTAATTTTTTCTAGTATTATCACCTTCATATCCGGAGTAATTACTTCTTCCACCAATTTAATTAAGTTCTCCTTTCTTTCTTTTGCTATTTTCTTAAGGAAAGCAAAATATGACATCATCGAAAAGCTAATTTAACTAAAATCTACTAAAAACTTTGGTCAATTCTCGAATTAAATATCTCAAAGTAACTTTGTTGAAGCCAAACTTATTTTCTTTCCTAAAAAAGTACATAAAATTATTCACATAAATTTTAAATAAATGTAAACAAGAAACAAAAATTTTTATATTTCAGAAACAAATTTCAATATAGACCTCTTTTAAAAAAAAATCAAACTGAAGAACGAAACTGACATAAGTCTTAGTTCTTTAAGTTTAGTGACTTTAGAGAATTAGAATTAAATTATAAGAAAAGGTTCAAACTAGATATAAATATCAATATGAAAATTTTAAAAACCCTAACCAAAAAAATTTCTTTTAACACAAAATAACTTGAACTCTTCACTAAGAACACGGATTGAATAAGAAACACTGTCAGTTTTCATAATGTTACAAACTTTTAAGCGAACTCAATTAGCTTTCAAATGCTGCGAAAAATCTCAAAACAAATGAACCCAATATTTTCTTTAAAGTAGATTGGTTAGGGCGATTGATCTCAGCTCAGGTATCATCTTTGTCACTTGATCGTAGCTCAAATTACAAGGTCCATCGTGTCAATACGTTGTGGTGGTATCATTTATATAAGCCAATAACAGCCTCCGGACTGAAATGGTCATTTTGGTCTAGCGGTATGTTAGGTGTTTACGGATCTAAAGGTTGCGGGTTCTGTCCTTCTGATAAGCTCGCCGTCTAATTGGTGACCCTGGCTGAATTCAGAAAAGGCAACCTCTTCTGATCTGTCGTGGCGCCATCTACCCGCAAAAGAAACCCCAAAAAACCAGCAGACTCACATTTGGGGTAAAAAAAAAACTCAGTGCTCACTTGACGTAAAAAAAAAACTACCGACTGGTAATAAAACAAACTCGCCAGACTCACTTGATGTGACAAAACAAACTCGTCAGACTTACTTGAAGCAGCAAAGTCGCCCCTCCGACACAACTTTTTAAAATACCACAACTCTCCCCAACACCTTGCCCAAAGCTATCTAGAAGAGAAAGCCCGCACTAGACTGACTTGAAACTGGTCACGTGATTAAGGGGGGGAACGGTGGCGGAAAACCCGTTAAATTCCACTTCCATCTTGTATGCTGACAATGTTGATGGATACCCCGTGAATTATATTCATTATTCAGGATAAATTGACTGCTGGTTTTCTAAAAAAGGTTAATCAGGTTTCTTTATTAAGCAAAAAAAAAAAATTTGATTTTTATTATTCTTATCATTGTTTTTATTCTTTTGAGTTTTGGGGAAAAGATATAATAAAGCGCATATATCAACATCTGATTATTTGAAAAAAGATATTTTGTTTTAAAAAAATGTGTTTTTTTATTCGTAAATCTTAATTAACTGAAAAATATTATTAATAACAACCAAAAAGCTGTACACATTTCATAAAATCCTCGTTACTGTTGTATCCAAATTGTTCCTCTAATAAAGGGGGGCAACCGTACTTTTCTTGTTTCTTTTCCCCAAAAAGGGAAACGTTTTTAAAAAATTTGGAAAAGGAAAATTCCCTAGGTTTTAAAAATATTTTAAATAGTGTGAGTGTATTAAACATTTCCCTGAATCTTTCATTGTGAGAAAGAATAAAATTACAGACAAGACGGGTATTTTTGGGAAAATACCTAGATTATCCAAAATTATCAGAGAATGCATATCTTGCATTTTTTCCTTTTTTCCCACCCCTACTTGAATGAAAAAAAAAGAACCTCGGTGACAATTAACAAAGGAAAAAATAAACAATTGACGAACAACTGTTTACTTTTCATTAAGAAAAACAGAAATTACCAGTTTTGAATTTTTTGAAAATCTGCAAATGCAAAGAAAACCCCTATCTGATTTTTATCTAAAAGTGTTCAAAAAACATGATTTGTAAAAGTTGCATAACATTTCTTTTTATGAATTGCGAAAATTGCCCTTTCCCATTTTAAAATCCCGAAAATAAAAAAGATCTCTCTATTGTTTTATTTAATAATAATCTAATTAAATATACCTTCTTTGGGAAAAAAATTCTTAATAACCCTCCTAGGTTAACATATTTCGCGAATTGTTAAATATTCTTAATACAGTAAATGTCTTTGAAGAAATCTCTTCCATTAATTCTGTTCCTCATTTTTGGGTACAATCATGGGAAAAGTATATTGAAAACAATGCTGAAAATTTCGGGAGCAAATTTTTTATTTTAAAGGGAAATTTTTTAAATTTGTAAACATAGCCGTAATATGCGTATTTAAGGGTTTTTTTCTTTCTGCTGTACAAAAATCTCCCACATGTTATTTTGTTTAAGAGAAAAAGGGGGAATATTTCTTCCAAGTGTGAGACAATTACAGAGAGTTACATCTGGATTAAATGCCCCAGGTTTGTCAACCGCTAATAAAATTATCTACGGGGGTATGTAAAAGAACTAAAAAGACCATGAAAAACAGGTAATTTTACAAATTGTGATCCATAAAAATCAGCGTTTACATAAAATGTAATAAAATAATTGGATTTCTGGAAAGGAGAAGCGCTACTCCCGATTCAATGTTTTCTATACTCTCTTTTTGGAAAAAAATAAAAAAATAGTATCCCAATTTAAAAAAACCCCGGGAATCTGAAGACTTGCATTCTATGACTTTAGAAATTTTGTCACTAATGGAAAAAGTAGGTTTTCAGTTGTTTTGCATTGAAAAGTAAAAAACAAGTAAATAGAAATTTTTTCAAAATTGTGAAATGGTACCATAAAAGTGTTATTCAGAATCAGCTAATAATGCAAAAAATTACATCTTTTTTTTTGATTCATCATCTTATAAATCTATACAAAAATAATTGGTTAAATCGAAAGATCTGATTCTTTTTTTAATGTTCTGACCCTTTCCCGGGAATTTTCTCAAATGAAAAGCATTTTTTTTCATCATTATTTAAAATTTATAACAAAAAATGAACATTATTGTTAAATTGCTCCAAAAATTATTTTTAAAAAAGTTTTCCAACAAATTTTGAAACAAAATGTTAAATTATTTTAAAAAATTTTTTGAAGAAACAATGTGACTGCACAATATAAAAAAATTAGGCTACCAGAAATGTTTGGGAACTGCAATATTCTAAACATATTTTAGATTTCTGGCAAATAATGAATTTTAAAAAGTCCAACTAAGGGTCAAAATCTTAAATTGAAAATCAGTTTTCCCTTTTTTCATAAATGGATGTGATAGATTCATTTTTTTTAAAAATTTGTTCGGGGTGGACTGCTGGAAAAATTTAAAAAATAAACGAGAGGCTGTTTAAGCGGGGAAAAATTTTTTTGCTTTGGGCATACGGTAAATACCATCCCAAAAAAATATCTTTTGACGGACAAAATTTAAATATGCTAAAAATTTCCCAAACTGATAATTTAAAGCAGTTTGGGCAATACAGACAAATGTCTGGAAAAATTATCTGTCACTGTGCGGGAAATTTTGCAACTGAAAAAAAAGTTGCGCTTAAAAAGTGTGTTTTTTGCACTCGGAAAAATATGGTACTATCTCACTAAAAAATTTTTTAAATCATTCAGGTGAGATATTTCATTTAAAAATTTGCGATTTCAACGAAATATTAAATATTAGAAATAAACCAGATGATATTTCAATAGAAAATATCAAGCTTTAATGTAATAGCGGGATATTGTGTGCATAATATAAAATTCAATCTCTGATTGAAAGCATACATTTGTTTTAGATAAGCAGATTAATTTCGACTCGGAAAATATCAAAGGGGGACAAAATTTTGGACTTCTGGATAGGGGGGTTTAAAAAACCCCACAGATATTGTTATGAAAGTTTTCAGCAAATATTTCTTTTTTTTAATAGAAAACATTGAACAAGTTTCTTAAAATTGTTGCCAATTATCTTGCTTTCGCATAACAGAAGCGTTTTTCTGGAATTACACAGGGTTTTGGGGTTCCATTCGTTTCATTCCCCCTTTTGAAATTGTAACATTCCCATTTTCATATTTTAAAAATATTCGTTACATTTGGAACATATTTCTTAAAAAATTTTTTCAAAAAACGGGGAAATTTTAAGTGAAGGATAAACCCAAAAAAGAAGAAATTTAAGGCCAATTAAATTTAAATTTTTTTTTTTATACTGATTTATTTAAATATTCAATTACAAATCTATTTTTTTCATTGTGCATTATATCCTTGTAATTTTTTTTTATACTTCATTTTATGAACGTGTGTAATTGTTCATTAACTATTATATGAAGAAAAATTATTTATTTATTTACGATATTCTTTTTAAAATTTTTTTCATAAGATTTTAGCATTCAAAGTATGTAAAATTTATTTTTTAGTTTAAAACTTTTGTTTTTATTTTTAATATTTTTTCCATAGCATAAATTTTAATTTTAATGCATATAAAAATAAAATAGTTAATAACTTAAATAATATCATACAAATGCAAATTATTCAAAAATTTTAAAACTAAAAAGTACGTTTCCTCTTTAAAGATATATTCCATGAAAAGTTTTTTTTTTTGATTATTTATAGGTAAGTGTATTTACTAATGTATATATATTTTAACATCCTATATTTGCTATGTAATTTTAAAAGGTGTCTAAACTTTCATGTCATATCTTTTTTTGTAATAATATCCTCAAATACTTTACTTTTCCCATTTTTTTTTTTATTTTTGGTTAAAATTTTTTTATGTTTTTTAAAATTAATGAATGAATTTTTTTGATTGAATATTTTTAACTTTTAATCTAGAATCTATTTTTTTTATATAATTACTGTGGTATAAAAATCTGTTTGTCATTTCTATATTTTATATATTTTTTTTTCATGTATTTTTTTTAATAAATATCCCCAAAACTTTTCTATTTTTCTTTTTTATTTTATTGGATTGAAATTATTTTAAAATTTTTGAATTTGAATGAATGAAAATTGAATTTTTTAACGTATAATCTAGAATCTATTTTTATATAATTCTTTATCTAGAACTTTTTATTTCTATATTTGTATATATTTTTGCATGTATTTTTTTATAATAATTCCTCAAATACTTTACCTATTTTTTTTTATTTTTTTGGTTGAAATTTTTTTAAAATTTTTGAATATTGAATGAATAAAATTGAAATATTTTTAACTATAATCTAGAATCTATTTTTTTCTATAATTCTGTGGTATCTAGAACTGTTTATATTTCTATATTTCTATATATTTTCATGTATTTTTTTATAATAAAATCCCCAAATACTTTACTTTTCCTATTTTCTTTTTTTTTTTTTGGATTGAAATTTTTTTAAAATTTTGAATATTGAATGTAAAAGAATATTTTTAACGTATAATCTAGAATCTTTTTTACTATATAATACTTGGGATCGAATTTTTTTGTCATTTCTATATTTGTATATATTTTTTCATGTATTTTTTTAAAGCCAAAACCCCAAATCTTTACTTTTCTTTTTTTTTTATTTTATTGGATTGAAATTATTTTTTTTAAAAATTTTTAATATTGAATGAATGAAAATTGAATATTTTAACGTATAATCTAAATCTATTTTTACTATATAATTACTGTTAAACTAGAACTGTTTGTATTTCTTTTTGTATATATTTTTGCATGTATTTTTTTTTACCTCAAATACTTTCTTTTCCTATTTTCTTTTTTTTTATTGGATTGAAATTATTTTAAAATTTTTTAATATTGAATGAATGAAAATTGAATATTTTAACTTTTTAATCTAGAATCTATTTTTACTATATAATTACTGTGGTATCTAGAACTGTTTATCATTTCTTTTTCTATATATTTTTGCATGTATTTTTTTTATAATAATATCCCCAAATACTTTACTTTTCCTATTTTCTTTTTTTTTTTTTTGGTTGAAATTATTTTAAAATTTTTTTTAAAATTAAGAAGATGAAAATTTTAACGTATAATCTAAATCTATTTTTACTATATAATTACTGTGGTATCAGAAAAAGGGCATTTTTTATATTTGTATATATTTTGCATGTAAAAATAATATCCTCAAATACTTTACTTTTCCTATTTTTTCTTTTTTTTTTTGGTTGAAATTATTTTAAAAATTTTTTAATTTGAATGAAAGAAAAATTTAATATTTTTAACTTAATCTAATCTATTTTTTAATTTTAAATTTCTGTGGTATCTAGAACTGTTTTATTTCTATATTTCTATATATTTTTGCATGTATTTTTTTAATAATATCCTCAAATACTTTACTTTTCCTATTTTCTTTTTATTTTATTGGATTGAAATTATTTTAAAATTTTTGAATATTGAATGAATGAAAATTGAATATTTTTAAATAAATCAGAATCTATTTTTACTTATATAATTACTGTGGTATCTAGAAATGTTTTGTTTTCTATTTTGAATTATTTTTTCATGCTTTTTTTTAATTCTTTTTTTTTGTTATGATTCTGATTCTTTTGGATAAAAATGTCATTTTTCGGGGAAAAAGGAACCCCCAAAAAAAAATTTCTAAATTCACATGATTTTTTTTTTAATATGCCTCTAATCTCTACTTTTCAAATTTTTTTCAATAAATTTTTTTATTTTTTTTTTTCTGTTGAAAAATTTTTCATTGACCGTTTTTTTTAGACTTTTCTTATACTGTTTGGGCCTTTCATGGTGATTTTGCCCCGGGAAAATTTTGCATCATTCAGCGTATTAATGCAAACTTTCAAAAAATATTCTCAGTAAGAAATTTAAAAAAAAATTTAATATAAATGGGGAATTTTTACCTATGGCGAAGAAATAAATGTTCAAAGCTTTATTATTCCCCCGGCGAATGCGCGTGAAAACTTTCCCCCCTTTGGACGTCATAAAAAAGCTGTCACGGCCTGGTCCCTTTCTAGATGGCCTTGGCTTGACGTAGCAACTGTATCATTCGTTCGCCTAGCATTCTTGCGGTATGTTACGAGCTTACGGATCCAAAGGTTGTAGGTTCTGTCCTTTGGATAAGCGCGCCACGTCAAAGTTTTGTTTTTTCTCAGAGTGTGGTTTAAGTAAAAATCAAAATTTATAAAAAAAAAAGCTTTAAAATATTATCACTTTCTTCATGAAAATATAATAAAAAATTATCTTTTTTCAATTAAAAAAAATTATATTTTTTTTACCACATTTTTTTGGGGCAAAATCACAAAATTGGTGCCTAATTATCAGGTGGACTAAAATGAAAACGGAAAAAAACTACTTAAAAAACATTTAAAAAAAACCAGGCTGTAATGAGTTTGACATCCGAATGACATAAAAAAAAAAAAAAAACATAAGGAAATCGAATATTAGGGGTTATCGCTTTGGAAGGATTGTGGGTTAAAAACAATGTTTAATCAAAATTTTTCGTGAAATTTTTCGGCCTTGAAAAATATCGGTTAGCGCTTAATACAAGGGCCCCCAAAATAAACTTACATGTATTTTTTCCATTAACTTTAAAAATTGTCCCTGGAGAAAAAAATGGGCATCACCAGCTGGATTGGACTATCCCCCATATGGAAAAATTTCAGTAGGTGTTGATAATAAAATTTACAAAATCAAAAAAGGCAGACAAAAACATTTTAAAATGCTCAAAGCTTAAAAGTATTTTAAACCAGAATCTGAAATGAATTCGCCCCAGTTCCCAGCATCCTCAATGGGGGAACATTGAAAAGTAGGGAATCATTAAAACAAAACCCCAAAGGTAAAAAGAATAACAAAAGGGGCGTATTGAAAAATTTGATACTAAAAAAACAATGTAAGGGAAAATATCAGATTATTTTCCTAAAAATCAAATAAATTTCTTGTTTTTCAAAAAAAACTTGAAAACGTATCATATTTCTTTAAGTCCTTGTGGTTGTTTTTGTTTCATTGATGTTTATTAAACGCAATCATATATCTGTCTATAATCTATGTAAACAAAATAAACTCTAATAAATTTAATTTTTTTATTTTGTTGTATATTTATATAATTTTAAAATATAATTATTTTATTTAAATATATATATTATATATATATATATATATATATATATATATATATATATATATATCAACTCAAACTCAGTGCCAACCCCCTGGGGGCCCCAGGCCAATTTTTATCCCTTATGACTAGTGGAACTGAGGTGCAAGAGCAGATTTTCCCGACCAGGTGGTAAATCTGAATATAAATATATATATAGAATATATATTTTTAAAAAATAAATAATATGTGAAAAATTTGGGATGACCTAAAGGCCAAAAAAAAAGAAATTGGTTCTAAAACCAATAAAAGATACGAAAAGTCTTTGAACTAAAATTAAGATCTATTGTGATTTCTAAACCGCTGGTCCAGCGAATTAGGGTAAAAACTCTTTATGGTAACCTTCCCCTTTGCAGAAAATTTCGACTTTGGGGAACACAGGCCATGTTAAAAAAAATTGCCCAATTTCTAACCCCGTGGTTAAACACCAGACAGAAAAATAAAAAAAAGAAGAATAGAAATAATTATAGGTTTCGCTCATATAGAAGAATATTAAGAAAAAAATGTATAGGAAAAAATAGGATAAAAACTTACATGAAAAAATACTAACCGTAAAGATATAATAAAGTCAAAGCATCTAAGTCAGAGAAAGCGAGCTAAATGACACGTTAAAAATGAAGCGTTAACTTATAGAAGCAAAAATTAGTGGCACCACCTAGATTGTTTTTTGTAATTAAACTAAGCATAGAATAACTTATTGAAATTTTAAGATAAATTGAAAAAAAATTAATATAACACAGAAATATATTAAAAATTTTACTTATATAAAATTTATATATATATATATATATATGTCGGTTTGAAAAGTTTGCTTCAAAATTAAGTTAGTAATAAAAAAAAAGAGCGAATTCTTTCCCATCGCTCCAAATTGTTGAAAAAACCCCTATTTAAAGGTAAAAGGCGCTGACGAAGAAAACGCATACTCGGGTTTGGTGACTCCTCCCAAAGTGTTGATTATTGTTCTACTCGGTTGAGAGCAAAGGGCCCCATTTGGATTTTATGTGATTGAAGCAAAATAAAGCTTTTTTTGTGATGATGCCCTCTTCAATTTCCAGCAGGGCGGGGCCCCCGACATGTATATAATAAAGGATTGTCAATTTTTTTAACACAAAAAATTTTCAGCCCCTTCATTTTTTGTGTTTAATGTTTTTTACTGTTTTTTTCAAACAATATCTGGACGTCTACAAAGCAATATTTCGGACTACGGAAACATTTTAACAAATCTGGAGAAGGACCAATAAAATAAAGAAAGATGACAATCAGGATGCAAGCGCAGATATCCTTACTTCAGATAAATTTAACCACTACCCAGTACGATGATTTCAAGTTTTCAGTAAATATGGGACAAGTTCCTTTACTAAATAACATTTTTTTTAAAAAATTAAGAGGTGGCATCTTAAGTTAAACCAAAACGTACGTCTCTTTAATTCTAATATTTTTTTTTGAAAATTTTCGGTGTTTTGTTATGTAGGGTGCATTTTCCTTCTTTTTTAAAAAAAATACTAGTGTGTGTGATTGTAAAAAAACCGGATGGTAAGATTTTTTCTATTCTTCATTGTAAAGGGGCGTACCAAATTTTTAAAATAAAAAAGCTTAAACTAATGTTTTGACTTAGTGGTAAATTTCAACACAGTAACATTATTTTCTAAATAAAAAATTATTTACTTAAGCTGAAAATGAGTAACATTAAAAGTTCTCATAGAAATTTCGATACATGGGGCACACTTTTACATAAAAACAAAATACTATTGTCTTTTTAACAGTCCAAAACAACATCACCAGTGCTTCGGTCATCTATTGTCTAAACACCTGTACTTTGAATAAAAGTTTTTTCCTATGAAAATTGTATCTATCAGATTAGATTGAAATCCGAGTTCGTATAGGGAAACTCATATTTCCATGTAAATACTCCAATGAACAATTATTCATGTGTGCAATTAAGAAAGGAAATATTATGTGCTGTTAAACAAGAAGTTACGGAATCCAAATAAAGGTAAAATATGGACTAAAAAGAATAATACAAGTATAATAATATAAAAGAATGAATAATATGTAAATAATATTAAATTTTAAGAACTTTTTTACATGTATTCTTATTGTACTGATTATTCCAGTTTATGTTTAAGAGAAATTCTAATCTACTTTTTTACGTACAAAAATTACGTTTCAGTTTAATTTATAAGAGCTTAATCATAGTACAAGTGACCATTTTCTTATTTTCGAACTCACAAGTAATTCATCACCATAATTTATGTTAAAAAATGTATTGCAAGAGTAATAAATCTTTTTCAAATATTTTGAAGAAAATAAAATAAAATTTATATAAAGTAAAACTAATTACACTTTAGGAAACGAAAAAAGTCGAGTAAAACTTCTTAAGACACGTCTTATCTAGAATCAGAGATCTCAAAAAGAAAAAGGTTTTGGGTTTTCTTTTTGGAACGTGAACTCCTTGAACCGTTGGTTGCAGTCTCTGGATCCAATTTATGGCCACTAAAAAGCAAGCTACTGCGAGGCCAAACGTAGGATTTGGTGACCGTTAATTGATGAGGAAAGAGAAAAAAGAAATTATTTGTCTACCAGAGCCTCTCTGGTTGCCCATAAAAGGGCAAGGAAGAGTGCTCATAATAGCAGATGTAGTCTTTATTTTGTTTACCTACAGGCGAACGAAGTTCCCTAAGTAAGAAATATATTGACTATAACACCAATAAAAGTTCAGCCAGACATTTCTGTATATTAAACATAAACCAATAAAATTTTGTTTTTTACTTATTTGGGATGCGATAATGAAAAATATCTCATTGTTCCAAAATTTTATTTGAGGGATAAGATGTATACCCAATATAAAATCCAGCGTTTCTAATATAATAGTCGATTTCAATTATTTTCGTCTTTTTTTTTTTTATTAAAGGTAAAATGTTTCTACTCTTTTATTAAATATTGAATTGATTAAAAATAGCTTATTGGATTTTTCTTATAACGTGTTTTTTTGTAATTTAATGTGTAAGTATCGAATGTTTCTATTTACCAATCATTATGATTTCGTGAACATGCTAACTTCTGAAAATTTCTATTTTGATTCGTGAATTTCAATAATAGTAATTATTTGAATGTAATAAAGTATACCACAGAAACAGATATTGAAAGCTTCTGTTTTATCACATTTTCTTTCAAATGTTATGAAGTAAATCTTGTCCACTTTAAAAAGTTGCTGAAAACCTTTTCCAAGAATATATTTAAAAATACTTACTAGAATTGGATGAAAGATGAAACCATATAGAAAAAGTTCATTTGTTTTCTGTTTCGAATTCAACTATACAAAAATAAATGTATATACAGGGTGACCCGAAACTTAACGATAAACGAACAGCAGGTCAAAGGTGAGGTCAAATCTGTTGTGGGAAAAATAACAAAAAAATTACTTCGCACTTGGTTCAGTGAGAACAAGCACATTTTTGAAAGTGTGGAAAATTGACACACTCCATCACATCATTAGCTACTGTAACCAGTAATTTCACAATTTTACGATGATTTTTTTACTAATGACATCATACCCAGCCGTGCTATTAATCACAGTGAGAAATGGAAAGAGAAGCATTGCTCGTTCAGTTAAAATTAACGTTGTTTGAGCCGCTTTGGGAAAAAGAGGTCACCTAACTTAGGCACTTCATAAAAAGAAAAATAATACATACTACTCAAAGCAAGTTATTTCCAAAAGATCGTCCTTTTAGTGACAATTCCAAATTCGTAAAATACTTGCTACATTTCAAACTATAACTATCATTGTCATTCTTTTACAAAATGACTTCATTTTAAAAAACTGTATCTTAAGTGTGTAACTCTCACAAATAGAGCAATGAATTTAAAAAAAACATAAAATAATTGAGTAATGCTTTAATGTTTTATTTGGGAAACCCCTATGAAAAGGGTCAAATAATTAAAGGGGCGCGAACATATATAAAAGAAAAAAAAACATTAAAAAAATATGTTAATTTTCTCAAGAGTAAAAACATACAGTCTGAAATAATAAATAAAACACACTTAATTCATATTGCATATAAATATATTGAGAACTGTAATGTATTTTATAATTAATTGAACAATACTAATTAGATTAACAATTACCAGTAACCCATGGAGCTCTTCATATGTAAAATTATGTGCAAAATTAAACTTTGTTCGGTTTATAAGGTATTTCAATTCAATTATTACGCAATTCGCCACAATATCACCGTTTAACAAATTTGGCGAACGTTGTGATGTCCTGGTGAGGGGAATAAAGGAATAAATAAAAAATCCTCTTAAATATAAATCCTTCGCAAAACTGTCAAGGTAATTTTATTGCATTCCACGCATTCAATAATTTCATGGTAGCATTTCACAGAAAGATTGTTTTGGAAAAGATGGTTATACGTACAGAGGCAATTAACTATGATTAAGAAATTGATTTATACGCCGGTAGCATTTAAAGTTAAATTTACATTGAGGTTTAGCGTCAAAATATAGCATTGAATTTAATACATTGTTATTGTATGGGGGGCGCGATGAAAATTATGATTGAATATTGGTTCGCAAGTATTGGAAGTTTGAGAAGCACTGCTTTAATGAGTTACAGATTTTTGAAACTATCTTCTCTCAAAGATTCTGAAAAATTAACAGTGAGAGTGCGTGTGTGTGAGGGCCACTAAGAGGACAGAGCAATAGAGAGAGAGAGAGAGAGATTGCTGTTATTCTACCTGAGTATAAACTTGAATAAGTGACTTCGATGGCATATGGAGAATCTGTATTTAATATATGGGTACCGATCTCAAATTTAATCTAAATCAGTATATGAACCAGAATATTAATTGGAAAAAAATTGAACCATTTAAATTGTCCAAAAGCTTAAATGGAGCTGAATAAACGTTTCTCAAACTGTGGGCGTCCCCTTGCGAGACTTCACAAATCTACAGGGGGTGCGAGCTATTGACAAGTTCGAAAACTAAATATTATTTTAAAAATTATTAATTAACTGAAAGAAAAGTAACAAAATACATTTTGGCATGAAAAAAAATAAAATACACACATTTACCTGATATGGTACACTATAATTATATCAGTGTTTTACACAATAATATTTTATAATTCTTTTTAAAAGTATTAAGTCTCAAGAACAAGTTAATAATTAACTCATCGGATCGTTATATATAAAATTATACACACAAATTAACACTTATCTTGATAATTTTTGTACGGTTTATAATTAATCCCTTAACTGCCGATTAAAAGTCGCTTCCCAATCCACTGATACGCTATTATTGAAATTTACTAAATGATTTCAAATTATATCAAATTTCTCAGTTGCAAAAAATATGAAAGTATATAAAACTTAGATAAAAAAAAATATATACATATGGAAATTTACTCAATTTACTCAAAATATTCGTAAAATAAGATTTAATTCTGCAATATTTTTAGCAAAAAAAAAATGGTAATGATTATCATAGATGAACAAAATAATTTTAGCTACTAAATACAACAATAATACGGTTTTGAATGCAAAATAATTGAAAAAGAATGATAATGTTCAGCTATTTTTAAACAAACAAAATTAGTATATACTTTGGGTTTATATGTAAAAAAGTATGACTTATGTAATATTTACTACTGAAACATCGACAAATATATATATCTAGATTAAATCATTGAGTGAGTGAATATTAACGTTGCAATGTTCAGCTACACCGGGATTTTGCGACGGACCTGAATCACTGTCAAGTGTCGAGTACGACACCTAAGCTTGCACCCCCTTCCAATAACACCATCAACGGGAGGAAGTTTGAGCTCTCGACAGATTTAACGAGCATCGTCCTCTACACGGGAGGTCTTTAGTGGTAATGGGCTCGAACCCATGACATGCCTGTCATGATCCGATACCTTAACCACTGGTCTACCGCAACCCCTAGATTAAATCATTAAGGAATCATTAAGATCCCATCATTTTATAACATTGAGATTAAATCATTAAAGTACTTAGTTTTAAGTTAATAGTGCATTGCATATGGTAAAATTTGCGACTTAAAAGTAAAGGATTATTCGAATTCGATTTTCTTTGCAGTTATAATGAATTTACACACAATTCTTTTTTATTCATTTGATATAGTAAACTTTTTTGAAAAATTTAGAATTAATTTTATGAAATTTATTCACTATAACTAATTTAAATAAGCAAGAAATATTTATAATGATCGACGTTTAAATGTTTCCCTTAAAAGTATTATGGCATTATTTTAAAGGGAACATAAGGGAGGAAATACTGATATATATTAATTTATTTTCTTCTTGAAATTCATTATGAATATTGTTTCTAAAATATAAACTTAAACTAAACGCAATTTTTAAAAAATATTATACAACAAAGGGGTTTAAAAAAAAAATAAATTTCCCTTTCCATAGAGGGTTTTGAAATCGTTCCATGGGCCACATGAGATAAAATTTGAAATACACATTATCATGATGAGCTTCACATTTATTTAAAATATAGTGCAAAATTCCACCTATAAATGGCGCTGTAATACACAAAAACATCTAATACGCCTTATAAATATCAAATTATATAAAAAGGAACATTACCATTGTTCACTATATTTTCTACAGTATACTCTAATTGCAGGGGAAAAATGATCGTGGCTAGCCTTGTCACGAGTTCGAGCCAGTACCACTGAATACCCGCCGTGTAGGGGCGGGGATGCACGTTAAATCTGTCGAGGCTGAAACGTCCCTCCCGTTGGTGTGGTGTGGTAGTTAGGAGGGGTGCCAGCTCGGGTGTCGTCCACGTCACTTTACCATGGTTCAAAAATTTCGTGGTCCGTCGCCAAAAGCCCTCGTGTAGCTGAACAGTGCGACGTTAATATTCAATCAATCAATCAATTGCAGAACTATATTTTTTCCAGCTGACTGTAGTGAGTCTACAGGAATATAAAGAACATCGGACCAAACACTGTTTTCAGATCTAGTATAATTTATGCTGACCTATTATGATAGATATTTTCCTTTGAAATTCCCAAAAAACAAAAAGTCACAGAAGAGAGAGGTTATTCGTCAAAATTAAAATTAAAAAAATCTCTCAACATATTTCGGTAACGTTCTTCCTAAGATTGAGCAGGCTTGAATTTCATTTTATCTCTTCAAAACGGCCAGTCATAAAAGCAACCATAATACCACACCGTATTGTCACTTTTCAGAAAATAAAAGGTTATTCCCGGTTAGCATTAAGGTAGATCGCCAAAGTTTGACAGTTTTAGTGTTGTTTGCCATTGAGGGGGAAAAAAGGCTTTGTCAATCCACATAATGTTCCATCAGCAAAAGTGAAGCCATCTACTATTCGGGCAAGGGCTGAAATGCAAAAGTTTACGAACTTCTGAATCAATCTCCAGCAATGGATGAACAACTTGATTTCTTGCCCAACCGGTTGGGGAAGCTGACTGTGGTGCCGTAGGGATGGGGTTCGAATCCGGAAGACATGGATGCTGTAAATGTCTAGTGCCCTTGCGGCTGGGGTACTCTAAATGCGTCGAGCGCAAATACTCTCGTGTGGTTGGTGGAAGGGGTAGGGGTGGTAGGCCCCTTACCGCCCCCCGGTGTCGTCCCCCAAAAATTGGGGGGGAAACAGGCAAACCCCCTTTGGTGACCTATCCTTGATTGTCAGCGTGAGCTAAGGTGTGGGGTTC
>BMAV01017676.1:0-42478 GCA_019973955.1 Trichonephila inaurata madagascariensis | reverse complement strand
AAAAATTTAATTTAGACTAAAACCAATTTTTTTTATTCAAAATATATTTTTGCATAATATTGATAGTTTTTGTTGCGACGCCAGATTATTATCTTTACAAAATGTTTTCACAAAAGTTTTGAAACATAAAGTATTTATGTTCAACCTATATTTATTATACTAACTTAAGCTAAAAATCCCCAGGTTTGTACATAAAATTTAATTTTAATAGGTTTAAATTGGGGAAGTTTAGCTAGTTTTAAAGTTGCCCAACAAGAACTCAAAAACCATAATATAGTACTTCAATGTGTTTACTATAATGCAATTTTTTTGGCACATCATGGAAATATTCCATTTTATCTGCAATAATTGTAGTCAGAATTCTTGTATTCGGAAGTCTTATTACAATATCAGTGAAAGGCTGGCTTTTTTATGTATCATTTTCAGTAGTATTCCATGCCTTCCAAATATTGTTTCTCAAAGTAACCTGAGAAAATTTTGGCCATGACAGTCTCTCAACAGGAAAAAGTTAATGAAAATGCTTCTAAGTTATATAAACTATTTTTTAAAACAAAAATTGACCTTGAAATCAGTTTAATTAAGTGATTTTGAGAACTCAAACTGAAAGAGTTGCCTGTGCTCAAAAATATTTTTAATTACTTGGATTTAAGACGAGGAAAATGCTTTAAAACGAAACAGAAACCAAAACCTAAGCACAAAAACTTCAAATACATTAAAAACTAATTTGTTAGCAAATCTGAAATTTGTGGTGGCAAGCTTCCAATAATATAGGCCATAAAAAATTCCAAAAAACTTTTTTTCGATCTTTTCGAAGCTTTTAGGGGGTACTGTGTAGTCTTAATAAATTTGAAACACTAATCTGAAATATTGGATCAACCTTTTTTTTAAAAAAAATAATATTTATATTTGTTTTGCAATTATGCTTATTCATTTAATGAAAATATAATCGATCAATATTAATAATTATTAGATTTGGTATCATTTTTTAATACATTTAAGCTATTAAATAAAAATAACATAAACATTTAGCATACATCGAATCTTAAGACCGTATCACACGTACACGTTTCAAGCAATTTTTCGACCAATTCTTGCAATTTTTACTCAGTTGCTATAGCAACAGCTTTCGAACAACTTTTTGCTATTGAGTTCAAAAAATTGTTCCAAATAAAAATTGCTTGAAATTCTTGCCAATGGGGTTCTTCTTTGCCCCACGTCATAAACAAGATGGCAGCTTTGTTTTCGTCCAACACATCAGACAAGCCGTATAATATTTTAATGGTGTATAATATTTTAACAGCGCATAATATTTTAAACAAGATGGTGCTCAATTTCTGTTTACGCCCATCAACAAAAGCGCAAGCGAAATGAAAGAAATAATTTTGCATGTTCGTTTTCCGAAGCAGAAAAATCGGTGAGCAATTTTTCAATGTGGAGATAGAGCGCGGCTGACGTCAGATTATCTCGTTTTTTTTACGGCACAACCCCCCTCAGTAGGACGAAAAATTGCTTGAAAAAATTGTACCAAAAATGTACGTGTGATACGGCCTTTAAGATAATAAAACTAACAATATTTTTACTTGTTGGACTTCACAAGATTACAAAAAAATAGGGTTTTCAAAGCGATCAATGTTTAGTACACAAACACATTTTTTCTGCATTTTTTAACAAAAGTACTTTATTAGATTTGTTTTACCTTAAATTATTTTATAGTACTTGGATTATGGTATGAGATAAAGTGAAAAGATAAGATTATGTATATATTATTACAGTTGAAATAAACATGTAGGATAATACAAAATAGCGATTGTGGGAGAGACAAATAATGCATATTGGTGAAAAACATGAACCACAGTAGTCTTTCATATTAGCACTGTCGCAAGAAAATGACGAAATTAGGAATTTCAAGAAATCCCTAAGGGATAGGATCAATTGACGGGAGATGTTATTATAACATTTCTTGAAGGTCATTTTCCTGATGAAAGTGAGTGATTTTATCAAACCCTGAACTGTTTCAGTACAATGATGAAATGAACTAGTCAGGATTTGAAATTAGCAAAATCCAGGAGGGGAGGGGAGACACCTGGAGGTCGAGTCTTTGTACTTCCTAACCATACAGGTAGTATCATCGATACCCTAAATATCAACCCCATATCTTTAAAAAATGGCACTATTGAATGAATATATGGATTGATGTTTTAGTGTGTAAGCAACCGAGAGAAAAGATGTTACACATAAAAAAATACCAGCCTAATTTTCTAATTATTTGTTAATTAGTTTCGAATAAATAATTTGTATTTCAAATGCTTAATGTTGTATTACTTACGTCTACGTTTAATAATGCACCATATTTGTTAAATAAACACTTTTAAACTCTTGATAATATTATTTCATCATTTCACTGAAACATGTCAAGGATTTGTTCAAATTCCTTACATCAGGGAAATGACCTTCAAGAGACGTCATTTTAAAATCTCTCGGAAATTGAACATTTCCCTTTGATGAAATTCCTAAATCCATCATTTTCCTGCTACATCTATAATGGTATGGTA
This sequence comes from Trichonephila inaurata madagascariensis, assembly GCA_019973955.1. Lineage (NCBI taxonomy): Eukaryota > Metazoa > Arthropoda > Arachnida > Araneae > Nephilidae > Trichonephila > Trichonephila inaurata. The sequence goes on along the minus strand of BMAV01017676.1, from coordinate 39,926 downwards.
TGGATCCTGTTAAATGGTATTTTTGTTTAACTACAGCAAACTTTGAACAGTGACTTTGGAACGATATTTTTTAAAAGAATGTCTTACACTTTAAGAGATAGATCAAAACTAAAGTAATTGTATATATATATATATATATATTTAAAATATATATAATTCAATCACAACTCACACACAATAATCAATTAACAAACCGAAATTATATGAATCTTATAACATTAAATCCCATTTCAAAATATCAATGGCGAATATAGAAGATAAAATTCAACGTTTTCAAACAAAATTAAAAAAATTATAAAATAAAAATTTATAAAATATCCAAGTGCAACCTCGGACTTAGGACCGATAAGTGGGGTTAAACTAGTTTGATGGCGCCAACCTTCCCCCTATTGCAAATTGGTAAGTTAATTGAAAATATCCAATTCTCAAAAATTTAAAAATTAAATATTATAAAGTTACAATTAAACCATTAAACTTGAAAAATTAAACTGTTCGCCATCCCATTCTGAAAGATATATTAAAATATTAAAATTCTAAAACAAATAATTGCATAATATAAGTGAACCCTCGAACATATATATATATATATATATATATATATATATATATATATATATATATATATATATATATATATTGATTGAAAGAAAGAAAAAAATGAGAAATTAATAAATATTTTTTTTTTTTAACAGCGAACTGAGCAAATATCTAAATAAAAATATTTCGGCATTTGCAGAAATACACTTTTTTCTAATAGTTTAGATATTCACAAGCTTTTCACCCATAGGGATATTATTTATTAGTTCTATTGAAATTGATTAAAAAAATTTCTTTGGATGTTTATGAAATTTTCAGGTCATTAGATTTTTTTAAAGAAAAAAAAAGCATGTTAAGATGTTATTTTTTTTCCCTTTTTATATTTCCATCTCAGTAATTGTTTTGTGGTTACTGCTAACATGTTTTAAGTGACTATTTTACTATTGTTATAAATGTTATACATATTTTGAATCGTTTGATATAATCCTTGTAAATAAAAAATATTCTTATTTTGAAATTATTTATCCATTTGGGACAAAGACATGGACAATGCGATGAAAAAGCATAGAAAAAGAAATGTATTTATAGGTCCAAAACAACTTATAATTTGTCCCAGAGTCATTATGAAGTGAGGCAGTCGGTCAAACTCTGGCAGAAATGAAAGATTTTACTGTGCTTAATCCAGATTGGTAAAGTTCCCAAAAATTATGTTCTTCAGGAGTTTTTAACCAATTGTTTGTGCAAAAGTCGAAGAATGTTGAAATTTTGAATGATGTTTGCGAGAGCCATCCAATCAGGCCCCAAATGGGGCAGTGAGTAGACATCTCAAAAAGGTAGTTTGTCAGTCAATCCTTGTATATGTACATCAACACCTTTTTATGTATAGGATTACATAATCTAATATATTCTTGCTGTTTGTCAGCAACTTCGGTTGATTTTTCAACAAATCAATGATAGACGGTGCACAAGCACGTCTTTCTAAAGATTGCCCTTAAGCTTGCCGAACGTCATCTCTATTATTTATATGCTCTATTCTTCTACCTATAGAAGTATTTTGAAATAGAATGGGAAGGGTTGATACTTTTCCCAGATGCATGTATACAAGGGGTGACTATTTGACATGAAATACCAAAGGACACCATTTTTGTTTCTAAGCCAAACTAAGTAACAATTTGCATCGAAGTCAAAAGTGTGAGATCGCCTTACTGATTTTTTTTTTACATTTAAAGATATAAATTCCAAACTAAATTATTGTATTATTGTGTTTTGTTATATATTACGCTGCGTGTTCATACCAACCTCTAATATCTGTTTCAAATGTACAACCATTTTACTTTGTGGCGATTCTTACGTCTTGGAGTGTGAGTAAAACAAATTCCATAGAAGACCCACGAAAAATGTCATTTTTATTTAAGTTGCTCTTCCTGTACACGATGAATATGATAATTGATTATTTCAACCTCAAAAATTTGACTGATAAATTTATCCGGATGCAAATTATTACTATTTTTTTTGTAAATGTCTTACAATAACATTTATTAGTATTATTAGATATTTACATTGTACTCTGCTCAAATAAAATTTTTTTCAGGTAAAACTTTGAAATGAAAATATTAAAGTCCATCAAACTTTATGTTACACGATTGTAAACTTTTGCATCTACTATTACTACTACTAATAATAATAATAACAAATTTGTGCTCATTTTAACAAACAACAAAATAAGTTAAAATATAAAAGGAACAATAACTGTAATTTAAAATCTTTACAAAAAGGGAAAGAACTGTTTAAATTAACTACGCTAGTAATACATTAACTTATTTCGCTTGCCTTTTCTATATAATTCAGTTACGTTTAGTAAGAAATAAATTATTTCAGTTAAGTACCACTTTATTTTATGTGATTTATATTAATACCTACCAAATCAAGATGCGTTGCTATTCTGATATTGATTATTTAAGAAAATGCTAAGGTACTTTTAACATCAAATTGAAAAAATAAATGTTTGAAGTTTTTTATGTTTTTCTCTACGTGTGCTATTTTAGTAGATGCTTAGCGTATTTATTTCTTAAATTTTCTGCCAGAAATGTTCAAAAAAGTGTTTCAATCTCTTTCATTTGAAAAAAAAGACTTTTTTAAAACTTTTTAAATACTACTTAATGCAAGCCTAATGTTTATTAAATTTTAATACATTTATTAAAATAAGAAGGATTTTTGAAGGGTAAGAATATTTTAAACAAGGAAATATTTTAAAATATTACTTAAATAACTTTTAAAAAATAATAGCATTATATCTGTTTTTTCCTTTTGAAAATTATAAATTTGTTTAAAATATTTCTTCTTCCTTATTCAATCTTGCCCTACCAATAGAAGCTGTCTATGTGATTTAGTGGAAATAAAATTAAGTTATACATTGTTTTATTTCTTGACTCATTCACTATATGCATTTCAATACTAGGTATATTCTTGTCAATTAATTTCATGCATACTACTAGCCATTAAAATTGTTGCATCATGAAGAAATGCAAAAAGAAATGGTAAATATATATATTATACTGAAATATATATATTACTAAATATATATTATACTGAATAAAAAAACCGATTAAACTTTCAAGACATTTGGAAACAAACATTCTGAAATTACCACCTCCGATTTTTAACATGTAACAATTATTTTACGTGTGAGCATTGAGCCAATCAGAGATTAGAGCGAGATACAGCTGCCAATGCAGCTTGAAACGATACCGTAGTTCATTGAATGTAGTGATTGGTGTATGGCGACGAACAAGTCCTTGGCAAATATTGACCACTCGCTTTCTATTTATGAGAGATTAGGAGCAAGTGCTCTCCAGGGTAGCCACTGAACAGGTTTTGTATCAAAGAAGGACTGTACAATAGCGACAACATACGGTCGTGCGTTATCCTGATAAAATGTAGTGTTGCACGAGCCTCAAGCCACGGACCTCAACACGCTAGAAATGTAACGGATACTCTATTCAACATGCCGTCAATGTTATAACAAGACGTATACCCATTGCAGCCCAATCTGTCACTCCGGTTGATGGGACAGTAAGACAATGTCGAATGCTAAGTGACACAATGTATGTTCTCAGTGATGCCACCAAACACGATAATGATGACCATAATAATGATGTAAACATATCCGAAATTCATGTGGAAAGACGAAGTTGTTGTCAGCCACCTGCCTAACGAAGTCAGATCGAGGTCCGAGAAGTTCATTGCGGCTAAGGTCTAGATTTTTACGCCTGTCGTTAGTCTTAGCTTTAAACACCATGCAGGTGACAGTACGATTTTTGCTCGGTTCACCCCAATTTAGAGGGATAAAACCCTGAGGGTGGTCAGGGCCCACCCACCTCTCGAGAGGACTTGCAGCTCGACGGCTATTTAGAGTACGCTGATGCCAATAAAACACTATATATTTACAAATATCCATGTCTTTCCCGGAATTCGAACTCAGTCCCTACGGCACCGTAGACAGTATTGATAACCACTATACCGTTTGGGCGACTGGAAAGACGAAATCAAACCATTTATGCTTCTTGGTACCTCATTGATCGCACCAATCAAATCGCTTCTGTCGGTGATGTTACATCAAAGGTACCCAAAGCCATGATCTTCAAACTGAGATTCTATGCTACTGCAGACTTCGTAGGACTATTCGTTCATACACTTTGCGACATAGCCATCCTGTGATGACTATGTCTAGTAGGATCCGCGTAAGCTAGAGGTGTGGAATTATCTAAATGATGAGACATTATGTAATTCTTAACACAACTTTTATTAAGAATAACTTAAATTACTTAATTTTAATTAACAACTTTCTTAAAGTGAGAGTTAACACCCAATTAAACCTTATATTCAAGTCAGATCGCGCAACTAGATAATTTATCTTAATTATAATAATTAACTGTCTAATCTAACTTCCTATACAAAATATTACCTTTTGTAGAGTCACCTTCCTTCATCGATTGAGGTATTACCTATTACGTAATTTTAGATGAGAAGATTCAGACTTTCTTATCTTTATTATAATTTAATTGAGATGAACGTATCCTTCTTCCAGAGCTATAGGACGACTAACACTTGATCCGAATGATTCCCCAAATAAGTTATCTCTGACTTGCCGCTATTTCTCATCAAACTTTCTATCCTTTTAAAGTATATCTCATTTACATATTCGATCCGTTTCTCTTCTTGGTATTGGGTTGGAAAAGTTTTGCCATTAATCGTGGCCGTCAAAGAACTTAGGAGTTTTGTTAGAAGAAGGACGCGAGAGACGTCACAACTTGATGTCTAACGTACAATTCCATTTCTATGCCAAGGACTCCTAACATTTCCATACTATCCGTAAAGGTCTTGTGAGTAATATTTCTGCCTTCTCCGCTTTAAATGATAGTGAATTGTTGAGATCCGAAACAGTGTTTCTTTCGGCCATTTTGAGCCCATTGATTTCATATTTTGCAGACAGTTACATGATCTCGATAGACATAAGCAGCAACACTGCGATAGGATATCAGAAACCCGGTAGGCTGCAATTTGATCAGTATTAAAGTTTAATACGTACTGCAAAGCGTTTCTCCTTAAATGAGGCATCAAAGTAACTTTTCACTTGACAACACAAAATTCAGTACAGTTTGTAAGGATCTTGCAGTATAATTACTTCATTTAAACATACTACTAGTGCTTGTGCTTTGCATTAAGGCGTGGAAAAATTAATCTTTTATTTATCACATTATCTTCTTCCTGTTATATATGTAATGTTCAATTATGTAGATTATTGACTCCTTGACTACTGTAGCAATTTGAATGGACAGCTGTATTAGTTTAAGCAAACAGTTATGAAAAATATTTTTTATCATCAAAATGATTATTTGAATTTTCCATTGTCAAATGTTATATTTTTCGTGCATTTTACATAAGTTATAACGATAAAAAATATATTCATTCACTTGCACAATAAATAACTACAGATGGAATGAAAACTACTTACGTCTGTTGCTTGCAACTCGTTTATAAACCTCTTTTTCCTCAATGAGCCTCTGAGGTTAAATATTTTTAATTAATCTACTACTTCTAAAGTTACATTGATAAGGACAATTTGTAGGAAAGAATTAAAAGTTAACTTCTAATGAAATTTTTAAAGGAAGAAAATGTGGCCGTGGTAGCCTAATGGTTAAGGTCACGGACTTTTGGCTGGCATTTCATGAGTTCGAGCCCAGTACTCGCTGTGTATAAAATGCAAATGCACTTTGAATAGTTCGTGTCTTGAACATTCGCTCGAAAGTATAGTGGGAAAATTTGAATAGGAGTGACTGCTCAGATATTGCCCTAGTCGCTTGACTATGATTAAAATTATTACGAGGTTTATATCAATATCCTTAGTGCAGCTTTACAGTGCGACGTAAATATTCTCTCATTATACCCCTTTATACAATAAGTCTTCAATGGATTTAAGCAGAATTTGTGAACTAAACTTATAAAAATATAATTCTTATACGGATGCAACTTTTTTTTCATAAAATATATAAATCAAGTAACTACTTTTCAACTATTTTCCTTTTTATATTATCAGTTGAAATTTTGATTCTATAAATGTCTTTAAATATTTAATGAAACAAATATATAATTTACAATTTAATCTGGAATTGCACACAATGTAAGGAAGAAGTCATTTCTGTAAAAGATAATATCGCTGTGTTACAATAGTTTTCGTAAAACAAAAATGAAACTACGCAATTATATAGCAATTCATAACGCGGAAGCTTTCTTTTTTTGTATAAATATAATTCTGTATTTGTATGTATGGAAATATATACACACACTCATTGCCATAAAACATGCGCACCTAGAAGTAATTGTGGGATAGTAATGACACTTGGCATGAAGGTATATGTCAGGCAGATATGCAAATGATTAGAAAGGCAGCGTGATTGCGAATTACATAACACCACTAGATGGCGTTGAATTTCATTCTCCTTGGAGTATAAAACAGGCAAGCAGAGCTTGTTTGAGTGTATTTAATCTTTTTCAAAGGAAACGCTGAGATAGTCTAGTCGATACGAAGACAATATGAGCAGCTGTCAGAGTTCCAGAGGGCAAGAATCAGCGGGTTGTTAGAAGCTGGGTGGTCAACTCCACGAGTAGCTCGTCAAGTAGGCCGTACTGATTTGAATGAGAGGAGGTGTTGGGATCAGTGCTCAGAAGAGACGTCACTTACACGGTACAAGTTTTAACCCTTTTAGGAGAGGCGGTTTTGTGAGAAAAACCCCTTTAAAGAGGGCGTTTTCACGAAGTTTCCCCTTTTTTGCAGCTGATTGTGGACCTTTCGGCGGAAAAAAGGGCGGGGTACTCGGTGATATCCCGCTGAATAGTGGGATGTTCGCGAAAAAATCCCTAAACAAAATGTCTCCCTTTTTTGGGGGAAACTTTTTTTTGGAGAAACCATTTACTAATGTTTTCAGTTAAAAAAAATTAAAAATTTATTTATATCTTTTTAAAAAAAAAAATTTTACCTTACAATTTAAGCTGCTTTTCACCTAGTTTTTTCCCCCCGATATTAAACATAAGAAAAATAGCACAAACAGTGGTGATAATGTAAAGTATTTCATAAAAAAATTAAAACTTATATCATTGTAGAAAAGGTACAACAAAAAATTTTAAATTGTTTTTTTTTAAAAAAAAAATTTTTTTAAATTTTGATTTTTCAATTAAATTTATTAAAATAGTTATAAAATTTTTTAAATTCTTTTAAAATTTAGGAATTTGGTACAGCCCTGGTTTTAAAAACTTAAAATAGTCTAATTAGAAATAAGAAGTAAAAATATGATTCTTCATAAATTTCACATAATTAAAATTTAAAAAAATAAAAAAATAAAAAAAAAGCACAATTGCTGTTCATGTCTCTTTATGTTATAATGAAAAAATTCAGACTTTCCAATTGGATAATGAAGTAAGTTTAAAAAGCTTTTACAAGTATTCACAGCATCTGCATGTCAATAAAGATTGCATAAATTTTTTTTGGAAACTTCATTGTTACCAATTTTTTTTTTTTTTTTAGAACATCCAGAAAAATCTTAAAAATTTAAACCTTTTAAAGAATTTTCTATATATCCCAAAAAGGGAAGATAGATTTGATGTATAATTGTCATTTTTTATTTTTCCATTCTTTTTAGAACATGCCAGAAAAATCTTAAAAATTTAAATATCTTTAAGAATTTTCATATATATCTTCCATAAAGGAATGATAGATTTGATGTATAATTGTCATTTTTTTTTTTCATAGGATATATTAGAATTCATAGTACCAACGAACCCAAGATTAAATCTACATTTTATTAACAAGCTTTTTTCAAAACTTAAAATCTTATTTTATTTTTGATCTAATTCTTTTTATATATGCAAAAAAATTATAATAAAACATTTACTGTGGCAAATAAATTGATGAATAGCAGTTAGGTGTTTAAATTATGCTAAAAAATTAAACCAAACCTATAAGTTTTGGGCCCTTGTTGAATAGTGCGACATTGTAGTCTCTACATGTTTTATTAAAAATGGCCCGTTTAAATTCCACTGCATACAGAGCTGATACGCAAAAAATCAAAACCCTTTACATTGTCGTGGTGGGGAAATAAGAAGGGGGGCTCTAGCACGGCTATCGTTCTTGTTACTTGATCGTCATTTAAATTACAAGGTCCGTCATTACTTTGACCCTAATAGAACTCGTAAATGAAATATTAATTTTATCAATTTCCTCGTGTTCCTAAAAAAAATTTTTTAAATACACATTATATAAAAATTTTAAAAAATTATTTTTTTTCCATCAAATAAATTGTTTTATTAGAAAAAAGAAAAATACTTTAAATTTTTTATTTACTTGATAGTAAAACGCAAAGAATAAGCTGATATCAAAGACAAAATATTATCCTCCTTTTGTTGCTGTGTGTGTGTGTGTGTGTGGGGGGAGTTTCATGATCTCGGTAAACTTGTTTATAAAAAAAGGTTATATTATTCTTGTTTATATTAATTGTTTTTTGGAGTAAGGACAAAAATTTGGGGTTTTTTTTTTTTTCACCTTTTGTAAAAAAAATGATACCCTTAGTTTTTGAATAACCTTACTTTTTTTTTAAAAACAAAAGTTGAAAATATTGCAAATTCTAAGTTTACGCTCTGTTTTTTTGTAGATAATGATCTGACTTTGGTGTGTGTTTTTGTGCAAAAAGATAGAGCCAACTTTCCCTACGAAACCAACTTTTTGATCAACTTCAAAAAAAAAAAAACCTTTCCTTCTTAACGCACGTTTCCACAGTCGGGTTACAGATAACTGAAAAAATTTTCTTTGACTTTCCAAAACGAAGAAAGACCCCAAATATCGCCCCCCCTTAAGTGAATGGGTGCTTTTTACCTTATCTCAAAAAATCTAACACAGTATAAATTTCCCCGGAAGGATTTTTTTTTCATTCCTGATAACGCCCAAAAAGTAGAAAGGGCTTTAAAGAAGGGCTTTAGGAATAGTTTTATTTATCCTATGTGCGACAATTTCATTGAAAAGGAAATGCCTCAAAAAAGATTTTTTGGCAACACACAAAGAAAAAGTATTTTTCCGGCTACTTGGCAACCCTTTGGGAAGATTTACAAGAAGGCAGATGTGCATTTCTGGTTTTATTACACCAAAAAAGGCATATGATAATCAATAATCCCCAAGCATCAACAATAATCAAGGGGGACAAGCATTTTTTTGTCGATGTAAAATATATTCCCCGTTTTTGTCTTTTACAAGAACCATCGATTTTAGCCAGAGCAAACGTTCAATACCCTTTTAGAGCCCCCCGAACACTCCCTTTATTTTACATCATACGAAAAAAGTGTGACTTACGAATAACTGTGGGCAAAAAAAAAAAAGAGAACACTTTTTTTACCAATATAACATCTATTAAACTATTCTGATTATATCTATTTTTCAGATAGGTTTTTAATTTTAAACTTTTTTTAATTATTATATATATATATTTTAAAGGAAACTTTATTTTTTTTTAAACAAAAAACTAACCTGTAGAATTTAAAGTAAAAAATATATAACAAAAGAAGGATTTCTTTTTTTTTAAAACTTTTATAAAAACGGGATTGAACAAAAAGAAAAATTTTAAGAATCTTAAAAAATATTTCTGTAATTTTCTTGTTGTTGCAAATACTTTTCTTCTTTTTGTTTTTTTGGTTTATACGAGATTAAAAAATAGGCTTTTTATTTTCATTTAAAAAAAAAATTTAAAAAAAATTTTCTTCATAAGTAAAATAACAGTAAAAAAAGTTCTTGTACACAATACCTTGTTTAATAAAATAAATCTTCATCAGAAATTGAATCAAAAAAATTGCAAAGTTCTCCACAAATATATTTTTTTAAATTGTTTACAGGTATAAAATTAATAAAAAAGTAGAACACAGTAATATTTTTTTAAAATTTGGCGTCATAAAAAGAGAGAGCTATGCTTGTATTTGTAAAAAAAAATGCATTAAGAAAAAAAACGTAATGACATTCTTTTTGTATGAAAAAAAAAAAATAAAAAAACATTTTAAAAATCACCAGTTAAAATTAAAAATCATTTTTAAATAAACTGTGAAAATAAAATTTTTTTAACATATGTTCTTAATAATACTAATATATATTATTATTTGAATAATAAAGTAAAAAGGAACACAATTTGAAATTAAAAAATTTTTTTCCAAACTATTAAATATTGTTTAAGTTTAAATAACAATCCAATAATTTTATATTTTAATAACAAAATAAATTTTATTCTAAGTTAGAAATTTTTTTTACAATAAAAAATTTAGGTTAGAGAATTTATTTAGTACAAAAAAAGGGAAAAATAATTATTTATTATAATCAAAATTATTTAAAAAAGGTAAAAGGAATTGTCAATGATTTTACAGGTTTTTTTTTAGTTCTTACCCGGGAAAGTAAGCAGTCAAAAAAGTAAAATTTTTTAATTGTAGCAAAAAAAACATATATGGGAAAAAAGTAACACTATTGATTTTTTTTAGTGTACTTTTGAAAACAATTTTTTTAAATTAATATCTATTAGAAATACTCAAAAATTTTGAAGAAAGTTGTTATTCTATTAGTTTTCTTAACAATATATATATAAATATATATATATATATATATATTTACAAAGTTTACGAATTTTTTAACAATTCAAACATTTCGTTGCCAAACACTATACAAAATTATAATACAAATACAAATGAATACAATAAAAAATTTAAAAAAATGGAAATGGCCCCTTCTCAAGAATCTATTTCCATTATATATTGATTTATTTACATGATATTCTTTTAAAAAAATTTACACAATTTACACTACAAAAATTTCAGAAACCGAAGTGCGCCCTTACACCGACGACACACAACACAACGTCGTTGAATTTTTTTTAAATTTGGCCTGATGATTTTCAAGTCTATTGCTAAAATTTGGTTTTGGGCTAGTAAAAAAAGTTGGGTTATTTTCACTTTGTAAGACCTTGATTAAATTTAATCGGAATATTTTATGGCTAATGCTTTTTCCCCCTTTTTATTTTGAACAATATAAATGCATTTAATACTGTCAAATCTAATAAATGAAAAAAAAAATTTTTTTGGGCCATTTTAGTGTTTTAAACCAAATGAAATGTTTGCCAAAGATCACCGGGTCTACAAAGCCCATATTTGAATTAAAGCATTTTTAAAAAGGGGTTTTTACAAATCGTTGCACAAAGGGGTTTTCCTTTCGGGTCGTGCATGGCAGCATGAAACCCCCTTATCCTTCCCAAAACATGGCGTCATGCCCTGCAAATTTTTAGAAAAACACCTTTTTTTATTTTTGGCTAATTTTTTTTATGTTCCCTATTGGAACGCATGGTGCCACAGGAATTATTTTTATTCTTTTTTTGTAATTGTGAACAATTTGGGATGATAAAATTTTCCATGAACAATTTGTCCCCCTTTTTTTTTAAAAACTTTTAAATTCCAAAAATGTAGCTTTGGTTTTTTTTAAAATCACTTTTCAGTCTTTCTATTTGTTTCCCCAAAAATACTTTCATATTGAAAAATCCCTTTTTTCCCCAATTTTTTATCTTTTTTACCAAATCTTTTCCCCTTTTTTGAATTAAATTTTTTAAATTTATCCGTCCCCCAAAAAAAGACAAATTTCTTCATCGATGGCTAATCTTCATTTTATCATATATTTCTTGGGAAAGTTTTTTTTAAAGAGTTAAAAAAATTCCTTAGTTTCCAAAGTCTATCGTAATCCGAAGCTGTTTTTTCCGAATTGTCATTATTTTCAAATGCAAGTACCGAAGTAGATTTAAAAAAACGTCCCGGCTAATTTTTTAAAAAGGGTGTTTCCGCATTGGGTCCTGACCAATATTCCCTTTATATTTTCCTTATCCACATGACCCCTCAAAAAATTTGGAAAGAAATTTTACAATCTTCTTCGTTGGTTTCCCATCCCGGATTATGTTTTCGCAAACTTGATGGTGTTACAGATTGTAAAACTCGAGTTAATATATTTGTTCTTCAGTAATTTTTCTTATAGAGTTTTAAATATAATTAAAAAAACACTTTCTGTGACAAGGCAGCTTTCCTTTTTTCAATTTTTTCCTGTAAAAAGGGAAAATTGTCACTTTAGGGGTAGTTTTGGGGCGTCCGCATTTTACTTTTTTGGGGACAATTCCTTTCAACCTCTGGATTCAAATTTAAAGATTATTTAAATCATCTTCCTCATTTTCTAATTCACAATCAGAATCAAATCATAAAATTTGCCTAAATCCGCTAAAACTTTCTGAATCTCATCAGCGGTAAGCCCCTTTTTAGTTTGGCATTTTAAAAAAAAAGAATCAAATTAATTTAAAATGAAATGATTAACAATCGAGATGTAAAAATCGCTTGCAAAAAATAACTATGCACCTCCGCTAGTGAGAATTTAAGCATAAGGGAAGAAAGAGGGATTTTCAGATAAGGGTGAAAGAGGGAACTGTATCCCCCTCCCTTTTAAATACAAAAGAAACCGGTCAAGCAAACGATGTTCCAAAGCTGTAATAGGCCTCATGCTGTTTCGAAAGCTGTTAAAAGGGGAAAGCATTGCGTGGCCGATACATCGGCCAGAGCCGTCTTTTAAGAGTCTGTTCCTGTTGGCCGATATATCGGCCAGCCGTCCTCAAAAGGTTAAGACGCCCTCGCCAGACTATAGACTTGAAAAGACTATCACATCATACGACAGAACCACGTAGACCCAACTGCCTCATAAGCCGCTGTCCTGACACAGGCAGCACCTTCACTGCGGGCCCCTCTGTCTTCCTGAACCGTCGCAGGATCTGGCTGAAGGACATCTGGTATCCTGGAGCCCATTACGCGTGTCGTCAATGACACTTACCCACCAACGCCTCCATTTGGAGTGATGTTACGCATGATGGGATTGGGTTGCAACGGAATGGAACCAGGTAATGTCTTCAGAATGATCTATCAGATGAATCTAGGTTCAATATGAGCAGTAATGACAATCGTGTTCACGTGTGGATGTTCCGTGTTGAATGCCTCAATCCTGCCTTCGCTTTACCAAGACACATGGCTTCCAAAGCTAATGTGATGGTATGGGAGGCCAAAGCTTGCGATACACTGTCACCTCTAATATTGATCCCTTTCACAATAACAGCCCAGAGGAACGTCCATGACATCATTAAACCATACGTGCAGCCACTCATGGCAGTGTTCCCAGAAGCCATTTTTCTACGAAACAATGCTCGGTCAAACACAGAAAGGATACCACAAGACTGCCTCCACCACAATACCACCATTCCCTGGCCTGCTCGATCACCAGATTTGTCACCAACCCAGCATATCTGGGATCATTCTGGATGACAAGTTGGACAGCCTACGAGTTTGATCGAATACGAGGTGTGTTTAAACTAAATGTGGAAAGAAATGTCTCAGAACATCATACGAAACTTGTATACTTCAATGTTCGCTCGTAACGAATCATGCATTCGCGCCAGAGGGGTCCAACAGAGTTCTAGAACTTCCGTTCATTTGTATTTTCTTCTGAAATAAATGATCCTTTTTCTTTAATTTTCTACTTACTTACTTATATCCAAGTAATACTTACGTATATAAAATTTCGATTTACTATGACGACTTCTTTTGTGGTGCACAAATTTTTATGGCAATGAGTGTATGTAACATCAAGTAACATTTTTATCATATTAATTTTTTATAAGTGTTATAAGAGATATTTTACACAATATAAAGTGATTTAGATATATTTATTCATTAAAAATTTATTATCCTACTTCACTTGTTTGTTACCTCCTTAATCTTACTTTGCATGGTATTCTTACATTAAAAAAGGAAAATAACACGTTTTATGCTTACTGATTTTCATGTGAAATATATTATTTTTAATAGTCTTAAAATGTACTTTTAAATAGCGTGGAATATATAACGGAAATTAAAAAGATGACAAAATAGTTATTAATAATGAGACATAAGTGACCAAAAAAATAATTTAAAATTCCATAGAACTTATGAAAGGCACATTCTACAAGATACGTATATAAGTTGTTGTTTTTTTTTAAAAAAAATTGAATATATATACATTTGCCAAAGGTTTATTTGAATTACCATTAGAATGTGTTAGGATTAATTTCTAAGTTAAAATTATTTTTATATTAAATGTTAAGATTCATATTTTATTATACATAAACCAAATATTTACAAAATATAAATTTTACCATTACTTTTTTCAATATTAATCCTTAATGACTTTAAAACTCAGAACAGGATATCCATTCTCTGAATTTTTTTAAAAGGATTGGTGATAAATAGATCCTACGCGACCACCAGATCTAGATTTTAAATTTAATGTTTTATTAAAAATATATTTTACTTCATTAGCAAAATCAAATCCACATCACTAGTTTTATTTGCATAATCTTGCAAAAGCCCCTATTTATCTGTCCGTGTGGCAAAATAACAGAAAATAACAATGCGGATTTTTTCTTTCATATTAGTTATTTTCAGCAAAAATAAACAGATAAATGAATAGATGATATGATTTCAGAAATTATAATACATGTGTGGTAAATCTGAAACAACAATACAATTAACATTGAAATGTGTATTAGTTCAAAAACATATACTCTTCATATTTAAAATGTGAACAATTTAATACCACAACGATGCACTGAGATCATTTTTAAAAGAAGAAAGAACATTTAAAAAAAGCCCGGGAGGAATTTCTCTAGACAGACAAAAATTGAAGCCTAAGGGTGGGAAAAGAGTTGGATTTCAGATGTCCATTGAATTTAGAAAGTCTTCACTTGAATAACAACTGACGAAAAACTGACTACAAAAAGCGAGGAAACCATTTATCATTGAACTGCTTAAAGAATTACTTCGTTGATTCTTTTTAAAATCGGTTTATTAAACATTAAAAAAATTAATTTAAAAGTCAGCTTGATTGTTTTTTTAATTCAAGAAAAGGATTCAGGTAAAAGTAACCTACATCAAATAGAATCAATAAATCAATATATTTATACTCTATCTTTTTGAATTAGGTATCTTTTACAACATTTTACAGTTGAGCCGCAGACAAAGTAACTTATTTTAAATTCTAAATATTTACATATATATATATATATATATATATATATATATGTGTGTGTGTATGTAGCGCGAGTATATTGAAATGTCGAAAACTAACGATTATTTCAAAAAACTATTAATTTTTTGAAAATAAATCAAACAAAATACATTCTGTCATAATAAAAAAATACATTTACACTGATATAATACACTTATAAATATATCAGTCCTGCACAGTGAACTTTATAACTATCTTAACAATACTATATATATAAAGTTAAGAACAAGTTTAATAATTATCAGTGACCGCCCCGGATGGTCATATATAAAATTATATATGCGAGAATTAACACTTATCTGGTTCATTTGTACGGCTTATAATTAATCCCTTGAATGCAGATAAAACGCTACGCGATTTACTCTCCAATGCCACCGTTTTGCAAGTATGCACGCGTATGTGGTGTATTTTGAAGGAAAGAGAAAGGGAATATATATATATATAAATAAGAAAATCCACTGAAATAAGTAAATTCTTCACAATGTTAAGGTCATTTTATTGCGTTCCAAAGTCTTCCGAATAATTTTATGGATAGTAGTGAACATAATTCGGAAAGACGTATACATACGTCTGGGGAATTTTACGCACTGACTGAGCGAGATGTTTATATACGCCGGTGGCGAAGAGGTTAAAGTCATATTGTAGCTTTGGCATCAAATTATCGTATTATGGAATTCAGTACATTCTTACCGTATGCAGGGGGGCACGATGAAAATTGTGATTGAATAATGGGTCGCAAGTATTGAAAGTTTGAGAAACACTGATATATATATATTGCGGTGCTGTGCTGCTTTTACTCTGTTGTATTTGGTGGGAAACATAGCACGTTGCTATACTCATGAAGCAAGTCTTACTATGTACTTTATTGCATCGACTTTAAATCTATACTAGTACATACTAGTGGGCTATTTTGTCCTGCTAAAGTCTGTAAGCTCCGGAGCTAAGTCAGTCTTCTGCCGCCGATACTCCAGGTCTCTGGCCATAGAAGCTGCTTCTTACCCCATACATTAACAAATCACCCATTGTTTTTCATGCTGTCTCGATCTTCGCGCAGTCTAGAAAGGTTCAAGCTCCTGGCTTAGGTAGAGGGACAGGTTCGAAAAATTTATTACAGTCTCCGAAGCATTTAAGCTCATTGAAGCTACTCTAGATCCATATAAATGGTATTACTTATACTACTGCCAAATTACATCAAGTGTTGGAATTGGCTGAGAATTATGGTGTGAAAATTATTGTTTAGCAAGAATCAAAGTTGAGAGTGATACTCATCTCAAGGTTAAGGGCTATGATATCTATCGGACAGATAGACAAAACAAGAGTGGTGGAGGCTTAATGTTCCTCCTCACATATATAAAATATCAAAGTATAAATGTTAGTAGCAAAATCATTAGTAACTCTAATCTCGAGAATCAGGGTATCAGGATAAATCGGAGAGGAAAATACCTTAATATTCTTAACATGTATCAGCCTCCTGACTTAAATAAAATACCTATCGACCTGCAAAATCTCTTCTTGCCAAGTACTATTTGTTTGGGCGATCTTAATGCCAAACACTTTATGTGGGGTTCCTCTGGCATTAATTCTATAGGAGTCGATTCACTGAACATGGTCGATGATAAGGGTTTTGTGTTTCTTAATGATGGATCTCCAACTCATTACTCACATAACTACAATTCTAAAGAGGCTCTGGATGTAACCACAGTTAGCCTTGATCTGATCCCCGCATGTAACTGGAAAGTACTTGAGAACATAGGAAGTGATCACCTTCCAATCCTATTTGAACTGAATAAGAAGCGAACTACTTATAAGATTAGTAATTGACGCTGAAACTTTAAATGTGCCGATTGGCAAGCTTACACTGATCGAGCTGAAAAACTGATATATGAGTAACCCCTCATTGATAGACTAGAGACTTACTGGCTGTCTTTTAAAAGAACCATTTAATGAGCTGCTGGCCAGTCCATGCCTAGGTGCAAATTTAGAAGAAAGAGGTCTTTCTTAACTAGTAAAATGCCTGTTCTCCAACCATTAATTGCAGACAAATATAAATGATCTGGATTCTGAGCATAGTGACACCTATAGAATCAAACTAATCAGAGTGAATGCACAATTAAAAAATATGTATTCGCAGATCAAGAAAGACAGGTGGAATGAACTCTGTTCTAGTCTGGATTCAAGATCATCCAACAGTAAATTGTAGAAGCTGGTGAAAGGCATTAGTAAAGAAAAGCCCCAATTGGAAAAGTGCAACACTATTCAATCTACAGATGGACTCTTGGCTCAGAATGATGAACAGGCAGCTAATATTTTAGGGGAACACGACCAATTAATAAATAGTCTGAACTTTACTGGCAACGACAAATACTTGAAGACTATGACGAGTAATGTTGTTCATGGCTGTCGCAGTAATCCTCATGTGGGTCCGGCTATTTTCAGCAGAGCCTTCTCAGCTGAAGTGTTTGATGCTGCAATTTTAGGTTTGAATTTAAACACCTCACCTGGGCCTGATGGGATTCACGGTTAAATGATAAGTCATTTGGGCCCACGTGGAAAACATAGACTTTTAGACCTCTTAAACGACTCCTGGAGGCTAGATCGTCTTCCTCGGGATTGGAAGCGATTGTGGTACCTATTAGAAAACCTAGCAAGGACATTGCTTCTGCTGGGAGTTTTAGACCATTTGCTTTGACTTCCATAACATGTAAAATTATGGAAAAAATGATTATGTTACGTTTTATTTAAATTTCCACATCCTGTTACCGAAGGAGCAATATGGTTTTCGAGAGGGCCACAGCACAATTGAACAGGTGCTTTATTTTAGCGAGAGTGTCAGAGACGCTCAAAACAAGAAACCTACAAACCACAATATAGCCGCCTTTCTTGACCTTTCTAATGCCTTTGATAGGATTTGGACTCAAAAGCTGATTACTAAATTGTATGTTAAGTTCGGTATACGTGGTAGAGCGCTGCACTGGATTTATGATTTTTTGAGAGATAGGCAAATTAGGGTGAAATTCAATAGTTCTACCTCAAATAGTTTTAAAATAAGCCAAGGTGATCCTCAAGGCTCGGTTTTGAACACTATCTTGTTTACACTTTTTCTTGCAGGAATTGTAAAAGTCATTAATAATGACTGTGAAATTGGAATCTTTGCAGATGATATTTTCCTCTGGAGTTCCAGCTCTGACACTGAAAAGGTAGAGGACAGCGTGAATCTGGCTCTGGCTGACGTGGACCTTTGTTGTAAACAACAAATTAAGTTTTAGCCCTTCAAAATCTACTGTGGTTTTCTTCACAACTAATAAAAAACTATACAATTTTCGACCAAGAATCCTGTTGAACAGTCAGCCCCTGGAAAAAGAGAAACACCCAAGGTATTTGAGCTTCATATTGGATCCTGAGATTTTGAGTAATAGACATTTGGAACACCTTGCATTGAGAGCTAGAAAACGCATTAAAATCATAAAGTACATATCCGGCCATGATTGGGGTGCTGATGTTGGTACTCTCAGAAACACTTACGTTTCCCTCATTTCGTCCCATTTTGGAATATGGCTTTCCCATCTTCTGTTGCTCCTCTGATTCAAACTTGCAAAAACTTGAACGTGTTCAACTCAGTGCTGCAAGGATTATTACAGGCCTTCGCAATTCTTGCCCAAAAGATATTGTGCTCTATGAAGCTAACCTGCAGCCATTAAGTCTTAGGATAAATGCATGATTAGTTATAAGTACTACATCAAGCTCTCCAGTCTTGGCTTTCAGAATGGTACATCGAAATTTCTAAAGTCATGGAGCAGTCACCAGAGGCTCAAACGAGGCAGTCCCTTTGGACACGTTGTTTCTGTCCACCTTGTTGCTAGTTCTACAGAACATCACATCTTTTCTTAGATTATTGACCCTTCTGAAGGTCTTGATGGAGTTTACATTCATGTTGACCTCTATATCCAAGTTAGAAAACAAAAGAAATTGCCGTGCTACCTGAAACAGTTATTTCTTGAAAAAATTAATAATGTCCCCAAGGACACTGTTTATACGTACATGGACGGCAGTCAACTTGGTAGTGACTGTTCTGGCAGTGTCATCTATATTAGTTTTCGGGACAAGGAAATTAAAATCCAGACTCTTGCTTGGTATTTCGTTCCGAGCTTGTTGCAATTCTTGGGGGACTGAACTCCATTGAGTCGCTTCCCCAGCTACACGATATCTGTATTTTTTCGGATAGTAGAAGTGCCATCCAGCACTTCGCCAATTGGCATAACTTGAGGGATCGCACAGATACAGACATCCTCAAGATACTAAAAACTTTCCCTTTCTCGTCAGATTCACTTCCAGTGGATCCCATCTCATGTCAACGAAATAGCGGACAGCTTAGCCATGGCTGTTGCTGACGAAACTACAACGCCTGTCGCTCCTCTTACTTATTTGGAACTATTTTCAAAGTATAAAGCAAAATATAAGGCCATTTGGATGATCCCACCGGTGCACCCATGGTATCAGAGCAAATACCCTGGTGGCTCCTTAGTTCGCTGTGGCAGTAGACGAGATCAAACTGTACTTACTCGTTTCCTTAGTGGTCATCTGATGTCATTGACTTTTGTTGATGGCATTAAACATTTCGAAATTTGCACTAAGTGTTCTTCTGCTCAGGCCTTCCCTGGCAACATTTTATCTCGTTTGGGGCTTACCAGGCAGGACTTGGTTAAATATCCCCTATTGGTTTTGGACTTCTTCAGGATGAATGGTCTCATGGACCTGATCTAGCTCTGCTGATCTCTGGGATGAGAAACAACAACAGCAACAATAGGCTATAATTTTATAGTTATATTTTAAAAGTATTGTGCATTTTATTTGTAATATTTTAATTTCTATTAATATTATTCCTTCCTTTCCCTTTAGCTCAGTAGTATAGGCAAATTACAGGGGAAGGTTGGCTAACCCTAAAACTTTGTTTAAATCTGCAATCTTGTTTCCTAGGCCAGGAGTTCGTTTTCGTAATACTGAGGCTAATATTTCCTGCTATCTTGACTAGTTATACTTAGTTTTTATAGCTATTTGTATATATATATATATATATAGTTATTTGTTTTTATAGCTATTTGTACATATATATATATGCTATTAATGTCAATTATATATGTGAGTATACAGTGGATAATTATAGTAATATAATATTGTGCAAAATTTGTATAATTTAAATCAAACATAAAATATTCTTTGAAAATTGAATAAAATATTATTACTGTAGTTTTTGCGATTGTATAATAACTTAGTATTTATTATTGTTCAATACATACTAAGTTATAATCCAGTTGAATAAGAAAGACCAAAAAAACATTGCATTATTAAGAAAAGTATGATAAACTCAATTCATTCCAGACTCAATTGGCACTGTTAATAGGATGTAAGTAAGTCAATGATTTTTCCAAATAATTATAAGCTTCATATCGCACTTAGAAAAATTTGCGTTAATTTAGAGGAAAAATAAATTTATATGTATGTTTAAAACTTGCTTGATATCATTTAAAAGAGAGCGCTGCGTTTTTTCATGTTCAGTAACAGACATGATCTCGTAATTCATTTCTTGTTTGATACCTCACATATACTAAACTTTGTATGCAACATTACTATAGAACAATATAAATTAAAAAAATCATATACTTTAATGAAAAGTAATGCAAAAACTGAGTAAATGAACCATGCATTTCAAAAAGTGAAGGGAAATGGTATAGCCGAATCTTATTAAAACAAGACCT
This sequence comes from Trichonephila inaurata madagascariensis, assembly GCA_019973955.1. Classification (NCBI taxonomy): domain Eukaryota; kingdom Metazoa; phylum Arthropoda; class Arachnida; order Araneae; family Nephilidae; genus Trichonephila; species Trichonephila inaurata. The sequence goes on along the minus strand of BMAV01017676.1, from coordinate 18,941 downwards.
TATGAAAACTTATGCAATGGCAGAATTAAAACGCTAGAATTCGTTGATTTCTTAGTTTAGATAATTTTTTCATTATACACGTCCAAAAGGTGGTATATATATATATATTCATACTGATCACTTATCACTTCCTTTGTGGCATAAAAATATTAAAAAATTAAGAGTTATTTCGAAGTTATTTTAAGTTATTTCGAAGGACTGTGAAATTTCATTATTAAATTAAATATCAAAATGGTGGCAATTATGATAGAAATTTGATTTATACTTTTTAATAGTCTTGTGTGTGTTTCACCCTTTGTCCAACATTCAGTTCATTTAACATTCTTGAAGAAATTTTGATGTGAAGTGTCAAATTGACGAAAATATTAATAATAGTAAATAAAGTAAATGGTGTATTACTGTTTTAAAAAAGAAACATTTATACAGTTTTCTGTACCTAACTTATTCAGATATAATGTATTAGAAATTACACATTGCACAAGTGTACATCATGGAGTTTAGAAAATGATCCACTTGTACAGAATAGGCCTGACACTAAAGATATTTCCGATTATGTAAGGCATTGCAATGTCTATTTATATAACAGCAAAATAAAAAAAAAAAAATAATTAAAAGTGATGGATTATTGTAAGTATTTGCCACAATTCATAAGCCATTTGTATATTTATCACTGCGTAGGGGGTATTTTTTATTTATTACAAGTCTCCACAAAAAGTTTTTTTAAGATCATACAACATACTACAAAATATGTTTGGGTCTTAACTCAAAACAGGAAACGTATGGGGCATACAGATTGTTTGCATGTTTTCCAAATTGAAACCTCTCAAGAATTAAATCATTTTAACTTTTCAAAATTTAAAGAATTCTTTAAAAACATAACGTAAAACATTTACAAACTACATCCCATCATCTCCAAACTAATAATAAAGCAGAAGGAATAAATCAACCAACAATTGATAGATTAAAAAGTAAAGCAAATTCTATTTCCCTTAAAAAAAATTCCTTTATCTAAGATATTGATGTAGTTGAAAATAATAACGCGCCACACATTTTGTAACTAAATTTTCTCTTGCATTCTTAACGTTTCGCCGTATACCCTATAAGTCTTCTTTATATCAAAATACTTATTATCCTTCCGTGGAAGTAAAACGCAACTCATCATCTGAACGAACAATTGAAAGTCACAAGAAGTAGCATTTTTATGATACAAAGTTTTCTGAATCAAAATTTAAATATTAGACATTGTCACATTTATGAAAAACTCCAATATCCTAACACGCGTAAATTAAATCCTGCATATAGTGGTCTTTACAACAGGTTCTATCAATATTTAGATGTAATTTAAGAAATCGACAAACCTTATGCATTAACAAAGAAAAAAATCTAAATTTTACATTTTTAATATGTGTGTGTGTGATTACGACTATACTCTTCACCCTAAGATTTGAAATTGTCTCAGGAGTTTAATAGGTGTTTTGACAAAGGTTACCCATTGTACCTAAAATATTTTAAAGTGATATTTAAACTCTATGTTTTTCTCTTTCAATCTTCACTTGTATTATTTTTTCTTTTCCGATATTTTAAGACATATATCAAGTTTCATAAAACTCCTATTTTTGCAAAAAAAGTACTGAGTGAGTAAAAAGTAGTGAGTAAAATTTAAATTACAGAAATAAATAAAACACATGCAAAAGTAAATTTACTCAAGATTACATGTGTTAAAAAATTTCTTTAAAACTACACACAGAAGCACACTCACACACACACATATATATCGTTGAAGTTCTCTATCAAATATATATGAACACTCAACATGTAAATCTGAAAAAAATTGAAATCTCAAGACAACCAGACATTGAAGGAAAATATATAAAATATAATAAAGTCACAAAAAATCTATTTTCCCCCCCCCTATAAATTTTCTTTCATTTTTTAATTTGCTCGTTTATTTTTCGAGAAATTTAAAAAATATAATAGGCGGAAAATATTATCTTTAAAATTTATTTTTCAAGAAAACGCAAACAAAAAGAATAATTTTAATGAAAACCGATAACGAATTGACTCATTTTTCCGTTTTTTATAATCATTTGAAATTTCGGGCCCTAAACTTTAAGGGAACCTATCTCCCTTCGGAAGACTTTTGGGGGACCCTAAGTTTCCTATTTAAAGTTTGTCTTGATGTGTACTATCCCCCTTTAAGTTTTGTCGCAGAGTGTAGATATTCCTTTATATATATATATTATATATATATATTTTTAAAAAACCTGTTTCTATGGAATCCAGTTCTAATTCTAGTTCACACAAGTACACAACTATTTTCGCTATATGTGCTTCAATTTATTTTTTCACAACCTCCCTATTAAGGACAAAAGTCTTCACTAAAAGCTTGAGCCAAAATAAAATTTTTATGTCAAATGCATCAATTAGGAAAAATCTTGGCTTACACTTGTTTTGAATCCATATTTAATGATAATGAATTTATAATTTCGCATCAATACGACTCGAAATATTGTCTGTACATAAAGCTAGTAAAAGAAAATAAGAAATATAAATCATAAAAATTATGTTTGAAACATTTTTAAGATAATGACATATTACTTGAGCTTTTAGTATATCATGTTTAAGTTTTTGTATTATTTTACATATTTCAGACACAATAATTTCTTAAAGAGGGAAACATCGAAAACATTTTCATATAATCATATCCACCTGAGAATTGAACTCGAAGCCAAAATGCGACTGTAAATGCCAGAACAGAGAGCAGGAAAATATTTAAGGGTGCTTCTGTCAACAGAGATAACCGCAACAAAGCTTTCTATCGTAGGCTTGCACATCTTCAGTCACAATTTCCGGTAAAGACGGAGCTCAGACATGACCTTACATAATAACTAAGCCTTTCTCCTTTTAGTGAGAATAACAGGAACATAAATACAACTTAGAGGAGGAAAAACTACCAATCCCTGGAGGAAATATCTCTTATTTCATATTTTTGTGGGCGCTTCGTAAATGCAAACCTCCCTAATAATAGAGGACTTTACGGGAGTCTATTTTCGTTATAGGTAAATTTAAAAAAAAATTGTTAGCTGCAACGTTATTCATAAGCATACTATCAGCACTATAAATATGAAACGAATTTTATGACGATTAAGATCCGATTGTGCAACATAAAGTTTTATGTGGGAATACACATACTTCATTTCATTTCCTTAACAGATTCAAAGTTTTCTTTTTTTGATGATTTTAATAACCATACTATTTATAAACTCATCTAAAAAATAAGCTGAAAACATTTCATGAATAATTAAGATTACTTATGCTAAAGAGTCAATTGTTTTTGTTTTAATTTCAAATTTTGATGGGTTGACACAGTTGAAGGAAGATTATAAATAATATGTTTCGAAAATTCCAAATGATTTCAATCCATCGTATTTGATGTTTATAGGAAATTTAATTATTATGTGTTTTTAATTTCCCATTTTATCAATTTTGGGTTAACAGACAAAAATTTGTTTTAATAATTAACAATTGAATAAATGAATAATTAATAATTGAATACAATTTTTTTTACACGTTATTTAACATACGCCAAAATATTCTTTATTATTACATATAATGACGTGTAATGGAATGTCATATTATTCTAAGAAAAGTTTAATCGCTATTTCATACTCCCTGAAATATCCAGAAATTTAATAGAAATAATTGAGAAAAACAATTTCGTAGCCTTTAAAGTATGAATAACTAGGTACCCAAATATTATAAATTGATATGATATATATATTGGATCTGATAGTTTTATTTATTTTTAGAAATTTTAATAAATTTTGAGGTTTATTTTTTTAAATAAAAATCAGACAGCGTTATTTCACAAATGTATTTAAGATAAACTTGTTAAATTTAGTAATTCTCCCATTTGTAAATCAATTTAGATAACATTCCTCTTTTAAGGATTTAATTAGCTTCGATTATAGGGATGAATGTCATGAAATGTCTAAATGCCACAGATATAATATATTCATTTAATTCCGTTTACACAAACTGATTAATCATATTGTGAGATGGAAAATTATATTGTTAGTGATAGTTACCTTTAACTATGGTATTGTATCTCCCTTTCTCTATATATAATTTTTAAGCATTGAAATAAATTAATGGAAATTATATGCTAATTTCAAAATATTTCAAACCACTTAGAAATATTATTAGTGCTATTATTTTTTAAAGTATTTATTTCAGCAAATAAAGTTATAAAAATGTTATATGATTTATATCATGCATATCTAGTAAATTCTCCAATCATATAAATCCATTATTTAAATATAAATGGTAATTCCAAAACATTCCAAAGCATTTATTATTTTTTTACGCAATTTTGTTTGCTTCAGCATTGAAATGAAGCTACTTAAAATGCATATGACTTATTATGGACATTTAGTAAATTTACAAGTCGTATATTTATTAATAGCTTTTGCTAAATCATTCCTTAAGTACACACAGTCATTCTTCATAAGCTTATATGTATCATTACAATCAAAGTGCTTTACCTTAATTTAAATATTAATCATTTAATTATCTTAGCATTTCAGACCTTTATTATCCCGTAAAACCGTAAAATAATAGAATTCAGACTGAAATTACATAAATAAATTAAATTGTCTACATGTTGAAATTTAATGTAGTACGTGATAAATGTGTGTTGTGTGTGAGTGGCTTTTTATATGAATCCAATAATGTTATTATATATTCTACTAGAACTTGTAATTAGTTCACTTGTAATTTGACAGAGTTTTGAGAATGGAATTATGAAAAAAAAAAATTCTGCGTTCTGCTGAATATTGCTCATGGGGAATAAGCAAAGTTTTGATTTACTGTCACTTTAGTGTCTAAAATGTAACACAGAATTACTAAACAAGATAAAAAATAAATCGTACTCTTAATAAAGTTAAATTATCAAACATCTATGGGATAAGAAATTAGATCTATTGAAAATTTGAAAATTAACTAATATTCACATATAAATTTTATTTTTTGTATGAAATAAATAACCATTTAAGTATTTCAGAAGTTTTATATGCTCTGACGCGTACATGGCATTTTTAAAATAAAATTTTCAAAAATGTATTTTTCTTCAGCTCGGAATGTATTTTTTATAGTTTTTATCTTATTTTAAATAATAACTGGATATTTAATGTTTAAAAATATAATTACATGATTCTTTGAGAAATTAATTGTGAATCGTCCAACAACAATCACCAATCATTTGAAAGTAACCAAAAGTCATAAAATAAAACTTTTTTCAAAAAAGTCATTTCTAATTACTCATTATCCATTTGTAATTGCTTTAATGTATATACACTTTTGTAAAATAAATTCAGATATTTTAACAACTATGTAAATATAAATTATACTTTTATTTCTACATAACTACATTTCTTGTTCAACCCTGATATAGCCCGTCATCTCTTATCATAGTAAGACTATGAAATTATAAATTATAAAAAATATATTTATGAAAGTAAAACTTTAAATCTAACAGGCATGCTTTTAGAAAATTTAATGAATTCCAAACATTTAAGTATGTAATATATTAGCTTAAAGCTGAAGAGAAACTGTTTGATAATTTATCAACTATTATACTTCTTGAAGGTTTCTATACATAGTTTCAAATAAATAACTTCCAGTATTTAAATTAGAACAGGCATGGGAATTTAAACTATTTTTCAAGAATTAAAACTAACTGTAAATCACAAAAATTAGTACGTTTAAAATGAGCTCTTTTGGTTTCCTTTTTAAGGCGACACAGTAACCTTTTTCAAAAAATTTCTTTTGGAGACAGTTACAATAAAAATAATTTATGTTTTATATTTAGATTATATTATTAAGCTGATTCTGTAAGTAAAAAGTCAGCTTGACCAGCCATTATTTTACAATTTTAAAAATTAGGAATTTTTGAAGTTTTTTCAAATTCTTATAAAACACTCAAATTTTAAAATTTTTAGTCATTTTAAGTTATTTATATTTCTTAGGTTATTGCAAACAAAAGTTAACATGGATTTCAAAATCTATTTCTTGTTGGTTTTTAATAATTATTTTTCTAGAAAATCCTGGGAAAAGCACGAACATTTTTTAAATATCAACTTTAGCATTTTTAGAAAAATAACTAGAGACCTCAGCTATAAATCCATACTAACTTTTATAAAACAAACATTTGGGACTATATACAAAAAATTTCAAGGATCTATCTTGAACAGAAAAAGAAGCCTACGGGAATAGAAAACACTTGCACCTTCAAAATTGAAAGTCTGAAAAAACACATTTAAAGTTTGTTAAGTCATAAAACAAAAACTTATGATGCCCATGAAGCTCTAATTTTTAATATGTTATTTTCCAGTGTATGTTCTACATAAAAACACTATCTTAATTACATATCACTGAAAAAAATATTTTTAATTCAAAATACATTTTTGTATAATATTGAGAGCATTTGTTTCGATGACAGGTTGTTTATCTTAATCTTAACAGCCTAATATTTTCACAAAAGTTTTAAAACACAAAGCATTTATGTACAAAATAATAATTATACTAATATAAGCTAAGAACTGCCAGGTTTGTTCATAATTTTTTTTTTCAGTTTTAAATTGGGTGGCTTAGAAAGTCTTAACTCTTGTCGTGCGACTTTAAAAAATACTAAATACAGTACTACAATAGGTTTAGTATAATGCAATTTGGTACATAAAGGAAGTATTCAGTTATATCTGCAACATTTGAATTCAGAATACTTGTATTCGGATGTCTCATTGCAATATCAGCTGAAGACTGATTTTTAGATACATCATTTTCAGTAGTATTCTATCTCTTCGAAATATTGTTCCTTATGGCAACCTGAGAAAACTTTCACCACGGCATTTTCTCAACAGGAAAAATTAATGATAAAGATTTTAAGTTATATAAACTATTTTTAAACCAAAAATTAACCATGGAATTAATTTTAATTATTAATTATGAGAACTCAAAAAACTCAAAACATAATCAAGCAGAAATGATTTTAGCAATGAAAATTGCAATTAATAACCTTTTCACACAACATGTTTAAAAATATATTTAATTAATTCAATTTAAGATTGGAAAAATGGCTTAAAATGAAACCGAAACAAAAAACATAGCTCATAAATCTTCAAATATCTTGAAAACTAATTTGCTAACAGATCTGAAATTTGGTGGCAAACTTCTCAATGATATGGGCCACTAAAAAATGCAAAAAAAAATCTGTTATTATGATATTTTTAGGGTACTGTGTAGTCTTAAGCACTTTAAGAATTTAAATGCATTTATTTTGAGGTAAACTATGGAGAGCAAACTTTTTTTTTCTTCCTCTTATAATTTATTCATACATTAATTTTATGTGTATGAAAGGAATTATACTCTGATTTTTAATTTCAGGTATATTCGAAACAAAAATCAAATTTTTAGGGAAATATTGCATCTGCTACAATTAAATACCACTTACTAATATATAAATATTGTATTTATTTTTTTAAAAAGAGAATCATTCGATTGATGTTAAAATTACTAAAATTATATTACTGTTAATCTTATAAAAATTTTGATTAACCAAATTATAGCTTTTATCTATTACTTAAATAATAATATTTATAAATTTTTAATTCATCAGAAATAGCGTTTTATTTTAATACGATGTATCTATATTAACTACGCTTAGAAGTAATACATTTTTAAATACTGTAAGAATAAACAGAATTCGTATGAAAATTATAATATGCTGAGTTATTTATAATCAAATTAACTCAACAATAATAAATATGGACACTTAAAATATTCAAAATGTTTGCTGTCTATACACTTTTTTCATATTAGGACTTTTACTTGAAACAAGATTTCTAGATACATTTTCTCCTTTTTGATCCCTCTTTGCCTAGATGAAGAACAAACGCACACACAAATCTAGTTATTTTTATATAAATACATTTCATAGATTAAATACTAGGGTTATGTTTATTGAAATAATAGATATTGAGATTGGTTTAAAGCTATTTTTGCTAAAAACGTATTGAAATTTTAAGCATACTTATTCATTTTACATTTTAGTAATGATTAAACCAAAAATATCATGACAACATTAAAAATGAAATGCATTTCCATCGTATTTTGTAAATGTACATAGGTTGTTAATTGGGAATATGTGTGTGTTTATAAGCAATTTAAAGATTCTTCGGCATTGATAAAATATTAGTGAAAGATTGTTCCGTTTGAATAAAATATTTTTATACTCTTTATAAAAATTATACCCCTCCGAGAGCCTTTTTTTTATTTAAAATGTTGTTTTTACTTTGAGGCATGCGTTACAGTACAAGCTACGGGAATTTCAAACTGTGTCTTCTTGAGAGAGAGAGAGAGAACAGTTTTGAAAATGTATCACTATAATCTCTTATTACTTTTAATACTTGCAAACCATGCCAAACAATTTCACTAAATATTAATTCATCTATTTCAGTTCAAACTAAATTATCTGCTATTCTTTCAGAAAATAATCTACACTGGTGTGCAAAACTTAAGCAACAATGTAAAAATTTAGCAGATAGCAATGAAATTGCAGAAAAGGAGGTCTGGAGATCAGTAGAGGGAACACGTAAGTCAGTGGGAAACGTCATGCGTATGCAAATATCAGGAACAAAACGTCGGGAAGCGATGCGAGCGTACGCAAAACGCGTGATGTCGCGCGCGCTGCTCAACAGTAGAATGAAATGAAGGACGGAGACGCAACCCCAAAATATTCTCTGCAAGTGCCAGTGAGTCAGTTCGTGAAATATGGCTAGAAGAAATCATCTGGATGACTTCACACGTGGAAGAATGATCGGAAAGCTGGAGGAGGGCGTACTGTCACTAGGGGTAACTGCAGAGTTCGAATCAACAAAGTGTCGTTTCGCGCGCTTGGAAAGCGTTCCAAACCACAGGTACAGCTGTTAGAAAGGTTGGTGTGGCCGCCCGAGGACGACAACTGCAGGGGATGACCGATATATCATCCTGCAGGTGAAAAAAGTTCGACAACAGTCAGCAAGCGCACATTGCTCAGTTGCTCATTGCTCCCGTTAAAAGATGGTCACTGAAGCCACCGTTTACAGTGGGACAGAGAGCACAAAACTGGAAAAACTGATCAATGGAGTCGTGTTCCTTTACGGATGAGAGTCGGTTCAGTACCAGAAGCGATTCTCAACGCGTTTTGATTTGGAAAAGATCGGGACCCGGTTTTACCCCAGTAACATCAAGGAAAGAACATCGTTACGGTGGTCCTGGAGTTCTTGTCTGGGTTGGCATTATGCTGAACGGCGGAACTGAGCTTCCCATTTTCGACAGAGGGTCTGTAACCGGGGATCACTATTGTGAGGAGGTACTTCTTCCCTATGTGCATCTTTTCTGAGGTGCCATTGGCCCAGACTTCATTTTATGGATGACAATGCACGGCCACATCGCACTTTGCTGTTGAGGAGCTGCTGGAAAGTGAAGATATCACTCGAATGGATTGGCCAGCGTGCTTCCGATTTAAATCCCATCGAACATGTGTGGGATGTTTTGGGGGAGACGTATTGCCACACGCTCACATCATCCGAGTACAACCAACAACTCAAACAGATGTTGATTGAGGAATGGGCACTCTACCTCAGAAATGTTGCACCAGCTGGTTCTGAGTATGCGGAGACGTTCCAAAGCAACCATTGTAGTAAGGGAGCGCATATACCATTTTAAAGGGGAACATCTGCTTGTTGTTCTTCCTGTTGGATAGACAATCATGAGTCACGATACTATGCATTCAATAAAGCTTGTTTTTGTTTGATTCCATACCGTATGCGTTGTATTCCTTTTTCAGCGCCGATGCTTTCGTCATCTTTTACGTGCATAATACTCTCCCTCATTTCAGAATTTCATGTCTCTCAGATGATTTTTCGTGAAGTTATGGCAATAAACCCACCTGTTGCTTAAGTTTTGCACACCAGTGTATATTTTCTATGACCCCCACTTAGACCATATTATATTTAACTAGGCTAAGCTCACTTCTGGAAGTACTTGACAAACAGATTTAGAAACACAAATCTCTTTCAATAGTAATAACAAATACCAAACAATGATTCCCCTGTCATTCTTAATAAGGTCTTAAAATTAATATTCTAAAATAGACCACATAAATTGATTAAGAAAATGTTTCACAAAGTATTCTCGGGAAAACAAGTAAGAAATTATCTGGATCTAAATTCCTTCAAGAATTCTTTTTTCGAAAAGAAAATCCCAGCAGTCTCTGATAAGGAAAAATTGATTGAACTTCTGTGACAACTATTTCTTATAATCCTATTTAAACCTGTTTTATAGTTGAGCAACAGTGTGTGAAAGAAGAGTAGTAAGAATGAAGTGAGATAAAGCAATAAAATTTTATTGTTTTAAACACAGAGTTTTTCGAAATAGTGTTCCGGTTATGCGTGTATATTATGTTGAAAATAATAATATGGCAATAACTTCCTAATTTATCTCCCATATGGGTCATTGAGCATGAAGTCAATTTTCTCCTACTGATATATAATAGTTAAATATATGGATATTTCGCTCTTTCTTTCTCTTTTCGTGGGTTTGCATTTTCCATGTGTTAAGTGTCTGACTAAGACAAAAAAATACGATATTTCGTTTTTGGATAAAATAGAGTAACATTTCCAACAGTATAAAATTATATATATTACTGTTTAATAAAAAGTAAAATTTCTGTCTAAAAGCTTAAATTCTTTTTAAAGTGACTTTTATCGATTTGTAACATGGTTCTACATGAAGAATTTAAAATGATTCAAAATATACGTAATTTTATGTACTTCTTTTTAACCGTTGAAAAATCCAAAAGAACTTTAATAGAATTTCCCCATAATAATATTTACGTTTCTTTTTTTAAATCAAATTAGTGAATAGAGTTTTGCTCTTTAGAGCTTTAGGAGGGATGAATTATGGAAATTATTACTTCGCGTAGTAGTGGTGGGGTGGGAGCATTTAGTTCTTCCTAAACTTCCTCTCCATTCAGGACATTTTAGATGACATTGAAGTGCTTTCAAATTGATATTTTTAAAAAATAATATTTAAAATTTTAAAAAGTAACTAGAGTAAAAAGAGAAATAACTTTGATATGAATAAATTTACCAATACAAATAAAATAAAGATAAAATTGATGAAAAAAAATTCTTGACATGTAAAATTTTTTTCCCCGTAATGGGAGTGGAAGTAGCGATGCCTAGTCAATCCATTTGCCGCAAAGAAGCCCGATTTAAGGTATCCGACTACGTTCGGAACCGTGGTTTTAAAAAAGCGCATAAATAGATAGTTTTCATGGTATTTAGTGTCAGATTAGAACACATGTATAAAATTTTTTAAGAACATTTTGACAAAAAAATTTATTTAAATACAATATTTTGGCAAAAAATTAACTTAGAATAATATTTTTTTCAAAATGCTCTCCTTTTGTGAAAAATGCTTCTATTATAATAATATTTTGCCTGTATAGACCTCTCTACAGAGGCTCAACTAGAATTTTTGAAAAATTCATATTATTTTCAGAGTTACAACCAATTGAAATAATTATTGGCATTTTTTTCTTAAAATTTCTCCCCTCTGTTGTCGTAAAACATGCTTAAACCCACTTCTAAGTTATATATTTAAAAAATTCTAGTTGAGCCTCTGTACAGAGGCCTGAGCTATATACAGGCAAAATATTATTATAATAGATGCATTTTTCACAAAAGAAGAATATTTTGAAAATGGGTCATTCTATGTTCATTTTTTGTCAAAATATTGTACTTAAATAATTTTTTACTGTAGTAATATTCTTAAAACAATTTTATATTCATTTTCTAATCTAAGTGACACTTAATATCATAAATATTATCCATTTATACGCTTTTGCAAGATCACAGTTCCGAACGTAGTCGGATACCTTAAAGAGAAAAATATATAGATATAAAAAGTTAAAATGGGTTGGTTTTAAGTGGAGCTTTTGTTGATGGCTAAACAGAGAGTACAGCAATTTTTGCATTTAATTTTAGGTGAGAAGCTTGACTAATCATTGAGTAGAAAATATGAGATAATTTAAGAATCAAAAGAAAAATAATTTTGGAAAAATAGAATACAATTAGGAATTAAAGAAACATAGGATAAATTAGGATTGATATGGGTCTGTGGAAATTAAGATCAGGAGTATATTTTTTGAAGCTAGTGATCGATTTATTGTCAGAGTTGCAATTTTATTAAAGAAGTTGGTAGCATTTCTACTTATCATTTGTTTAATAGTGGGTATTTTACTTTCAGCTCTGAGGTCTACATTCCTCATAAACCAGCGAGCGTTAAGAATTTGCCTAACAATTAAACTCTGAGCACTTTCTAAATAATTATTATGAGTCTGCTGCATGTGTCCAAACAGGGAAGTGTATGTGTGGATCGGTTTTAGGATCAGTGAGTATATAAGCATTTTGTTTTATTACTTAATTTTTGTTTTCTGGAATTTAAGGGGTACAGTTTATGCTCGGCTTTTTCAAAATATTTCGGTAATAAAAGTTACATGCTGTTTGAAAGTGAGAGTTTTATCCAGGATATTTCCTAGGTATTTAGCTTGATTAGACCAGAGGATTCTATTCCCACTGATGTAGATGTCTGGTGCTTTTTGTGTCTAGCGAAAAAAATGGCTTCTCTTTTGAAGTGTTAAAGGATATTTTCCACTTCGTAAACCCGTGGTCAAGCTGTAATAGGTATCATGTGATCATGTATGAGATGAGGGCTGGTTCTTTGTGTTGACAAAGTACCTCTGTGTCGTCCGCATACATGAAAATTTTGGTGTTGCAAGTGGTGGGAAGGTCATTGGCAATTACTTCGTAGTAGAATAGTGATTTGTGAAATCGGCATTGCCGTTGGTTTCATTGATTCTCCACGTGTACGTAGTTCAAAATATCTGTTTTCAATCGTTTAAGTTTGATGTGTCCTATCAAAGATAAGCATAGCAATGGACGTTTTTCTGAGGCTCCACTCTGGTGTAGGTGACGTTGAATGGGACACACTGGCACAAACTCTAGCGCAATGAATCCTGATTTTTGCATTGAAATTATCGGTGTTGAAAAGCAATGCACCATAGTCATAAACACAAACTCTTTTTCTCACATTTACGAGAAGATCAGTGCATTCTTTCACGTTAGTCTATCTTTTATTTCTTCACCCAACATTATAAAATGCATACCAATGTAGCATAATTTTGTCCAACACGAACTCTGATTTCGTGGAAGAATAACTCGCAATTTAAGATGACCTGCCATGCATGTTGTATAAAGTTGAAATGAAGTCCCAGAAGATGATTTTAGAGTAATTAAAATAAATTTTATACTTCTGTATTTTTACAGAAAACAATTAAGTTAGAAATATATACTTATTTAAATGATTAAATAATTTTATACCTCAGTTAAAATTGGTAAATCTGTAATTCAACTCAAATTTAAAAAAAATCCGAAAATCTTTAATTTTTATTAGTTTTTTATATATTATTTATGTAATAAATTGCGTTTTTTAAAGATTTTTTATAAAATAAATTTTATTTAATAATCAAAAATAATTGCACAAAAAATCATTTAACTATCAGCATTTTTAAAATCATTCAATATACCAAAAAAAACATAAAGTTTTTCTAAAGCAGTTGTTCGTTTTAAACTGAATCTATTCTTTGTTTATAGAATTCATGTTTCCTTTCTTAATACTTTTATGCTTTTATATACACTCAGGAATATTGAAAATAGCGACCCAAGAAGGAAGCTAAGTACAATCACGAAACTTTGCAAATAAGTACAGCGTAATGTGATGTGCAAATGATCCAAGTTTTGTGCCAATACGCATGCTTATACACGCCGACGTGGCGCTACAATCAGGAAGAAGGTGCTATATAAGCCAGCGCAAATTCGGAGATTCATAAACGTGACGATTACCCGCCGATTGTAGGAAAACTTTGGTAAGCGAAGAAAACTTGCTAGAAGACATTTCTCACAGTTAAGCGAGTTTGAGAGAGGTCTGATCATCGGGATCAAAACTACAGGCTGGTTGACACGCCGTGTTGCTGGCCAGGTGGATCGTTCGGATTGTGCCGTTAGAAATTGTTGGGAGCAGTGGACACGAGAAGGTACTCACACGCGGAAAACCGGGTCTGGAGCGACCAGGAAGACCACGAGGAGAGATGATCGAAGGATCGTGCGGCAAGCACCGTGTACCCACAGTGACTCGTTCAAGATAAGAGCTGACGTAGGCGTAGCAATTGTTCCACAAACAATTTCTAGACACCTTGCAGAAGCAAATCTTAAATCCAAGCGCCCTTTCCGTACACTCCCTTTAACACCGGAACATCGGCAACTGCGTCTACAGTGGTGCCAAGCCAGATCAATGTGGAATGTCCAGATTGGCAAAGGTTGTGTTTAGTGATAATCCGGTTTGTTTTGGGGACAGATGATAACCGTGTCAGGTGTGGGGAAAACTGGTGAGCGGTACAATTCCCCCACACTGTTCTACGTCACACTGCCCGCACAGCTGGTATAATGGTCTGGGGGCCATAGCCCATGATAGCCGGTCCACTTTAGTTGTGATGCGTGGAACCTTAACGGGCCAACGTTACGTTGATGATATTCTTCGACCCCATGTAGGATCTTTCCTAAATGGTCTCCCAGGAGCAATTTTCCAGCAAGATAATGCTCGTCCGCATACAGCAAGAATTGCTCAAGACTTTCTACGTCATTTTGAGACTCATCCATGGCCGGCCGCTCCCGCGATTTGTCCCCTGTAGAGCACGTGTGGGATCAGCTAAAACAGCAGATGCCATCGTGTCACTCTTACATGATTTAGAGTTGGCTGTTCAAGATTTGTGGGCCAATCTGCTAGGACAACATAAGGTGTCTAATCAACTCAATGCCGGACCGTGTGGCGGCATGGTTGCATCTGGAGGTGGTCCAACGCGCATTGAAGTTGCCCAGTATTTGTGTCGTAGCACACCCTGTATTCGTTTAATTGTCTTGTTTTTGAGATCAAGTGAATATTCTCATCCCCCTATATTATGTGTATTAAATTTCATTTCAGTCCGATGCTTTCTTCTTGGGTCGCTATTTTCAATGTACCTGAGTGTACTTAGAGCTCTTCATCCATTATCACCATATCCATTAAATTCAAATAATGTTGAATCGTTAATTGCCTTTTAGCTTAGGTTTTCTGAATTTCCTTCATTGAAATTAATGTATAAAAACTAAATATTATGTACATTATTTTACATTAAACTATACATATAGAATGAGAACACTTACCATTTATTCCTTCTTATAATGTGCTTCTACATTTTTAAAACAAAATTTTGAAGGAAAAAAATAGGTACATTCTCCGTGTAACATGCGCCTTTTTCTCTGTGAATAAATCGAAAATGTATATATTTATTGTTTTTCTAATCCAGTGGTTCTCGAACTTTAAACATTTGTTACCGAGATTTCAATCATAATTTTCATTCCACCCTCCGTACAATAACAATGCATTGAAATCAATAATGTTCTTTGATGCTGAAGCTACAATACGGCTTTAGTTATAAATGGAAGAAATTTAATGTGTGTTCTTACTAATGTTTCACAATTAAATATTACAATTGAAACACATATTTTTTGTACAGTATTTTACCATTTAATGTCATCAAGCATACTTTGAAATTATGCAGAGAGGTTATAATCCTAAAACAGGAGGGAGATTATAGTATATCCACTTAATTTACAAACCTTACAATAATAATTAAAAGTAAACATCATTAAAATTAATCTCTGGAATTTCATTAACAATTCAGAGTCACTTTCAAATAAAATTTTAGATCAAATGAATTCATTAAAGCACTGTTTCCCAAAGAAACTTTAAAGTGATTGAAGACTTATGTATGATGTTAATAAGCAAAAGCAGATTGTTTTTAACACCCTTTTATAACTTTCACTTGTATGTAACAGAATCTTTGAACTCAATTTTTACCCGCTTTAAAAGGTCAGAATAATGCGAAATTTTGCTCACTTGTGCAGGACCGATGACAATACAATAATTTAATAATTTAGTTCCATAATACTGATCAGAGTATCATCAAGATTAACGATTTCCCTTCTTCAGATCTCATCCTGCATCTGGTGACTAATTTGAGATATTATTTCCAGATTTGGTGACTAAAAGATTAAGTCACAACTTAGATCGATTAACTATAAATGGGGCAGCCCAGCCAGTATGTTGGATATGACCCTTGAATTGTAACCAAATAGGCTCGAGTTCAAAACCGAGTAATATATTATAAATTGTGTAATGACGTTATAAGTTGATAGTAAAAAAAGTTTTAACAGAAAAATTTATTTTATTCTTTTTAGAGATTGTAAATAAAAGCTTGTTTTTAAAAAAGTTTTTTTTTTACTTTTAATTTATTTCTGATTTTTTGAAGCTAGAAATTTATTGCGTTTTGTACAATTAATAACAATATTTTTAAATATATATACTCGCTAATAAAAACCAAATATTTTCTTAATCATTATATAATTCAGTATAACAGAGATATCTAGAAAACGTTTTTCTGTATATTAATTGATTCTTATGTGCTTATAATATAATTGATTGTAATTATTAATGTGTTTTTTTGTTTCATGAAGTCGTAGGTTGAAGTAACCCTCAGTGTGGATCTCGAAGTGGGATTAAGTTCATTCATTTTGTAAGTTAGTGCTCCCAGCTACTCCACAACGAAATAATGATTGTTTATTGAAACTATAGCCCGCCATAGACACTGATGTGGGGTTGAAAAGGAATCCTTCAATTGGCCACGTGTCCTTCACAAGTGCAAGAACAGCAATGATAATGGTCCTAATGATGGCAGTGGGTGAAAAATTACACACGAAGAACCACACGTATCTGCATAATACTGAAAGATGTCACACTGATTAAGAAACTAGTTGAAGAAATGCCAGATACGATCACCAAATGAAACTGTCTTCCAGCCGACAGTACTCATTCGTCTCGATTTCTTGCTGATGAAATTATGTGGCCTTAAATTTTTGCCATATACGCCTTATTCTACCGATCTAACCCCCATCAACTTTTTCTTATTCCAAGAATTCAAAACCCGCTGTAGGGATGGAGGAACAGCACAAATGGCGTCATTCATGAGGTGGAACAATGGTTTTTGACGTAATCTGCTGAGTTCTACAATTAAAGTCTTTGGAAGAAAAGGGTAAGAACATTGGTTAGAAACGCATAAATCTGTATTTTGACTATATAGGAAAAGCTTTAAAAATAACAAATAAAAATGAAATTTCTAAAGTAATTATTTTCAGTAATGATTTTATAACTTAAAGATACCTTTTCTTACTCTCCTGAGAGCCGTTGTATGAGTGGCAACACATGTGGTTGCAGAATGTCATGAGCATACCACTGAGCTGCCATGGTGCCGAGGTTCAATACTAGGGGTGACCGTGTATTGTGTAGACAATGGTGCCCCATACCATCACACCAGCTGTGAGAACGGAGTATTGCTGTAAAGAAAAGGCAAGATTGAGGCGTTCACAACGGGGTCTCCACACACGAAAACAATTATCACCACTCGGATTGAATCTGGTTTCGTCGCTAAAACGGGGCTGGTACCTTTCCCGCCGCACCATTTTCCCTGGGCGTGGCACCACCCAAACGGAGGCATCGAGGGGGGGGGGGTCGGGCACCCACACGTTTTGGGGTACGCGACCCCAAAATGCCTTCAGCCAGGCCCCTTCGTATGGTTCGAGAAACAAGGGGCCCCAGTGAAGAGACTACCTGTGCCTGAATGGTGACCGATGAAGCAGTTAGCGCACGTGCGTTTCTTACAATGGGCAGTTTTCTGACGACTGATATGTCGGGGCGTCCTGAGCCATAAATGGACTCCCCGGGTCCACTGGATCCAACACCCCACAAAACAATCATAGGGCAATTGATTAGTATCACCAGCTGACCACCCAGCTTCCTCAAGCCAATGATTCTCCCCCCCAAACTGTGAAAGCTGCTCATATTGTCTTTGAAACAGCGTAATGGCATGTTTTCCACAGCTCTTCCTTTGTAAGCGACAACACCCCAAACAACCGACCTTTTATACTTCACGGAGAACGACGTTAAACGCCCTCTACCGGCTATACGTAATGCGTAATCACGCTGCATTTCTAATCATTTGCATACCTTCCCGACATGTACCTTTATGCCAAGTGTCGTTATGATCCCGCCATTATTTCTTGGTGCACTAACTTTTTTGTCCATGAGTGTATTTTGAATCCCTTGACCATGCGCAATTATTCTAGTACTAAGCTACTATTTTTCAATGGGTAGCATTATTTATATTTTAAATTAAGAGATGAAAATGTCCTAAAACTAGCGCATGAATTATTTTAATACAATTTTGTTGATTTGAATTCTAAAAATTAAAATAAATGTTCAAAAACATTTTAATTCTCCTAATATGTTTTAGTTCTCCCATGGCACTTAAAATGTGTCACAAAAATGTATTGCAATATTTCTTATAAATTAGAATAGAGCTAGCAAAATATGGTATATAAAAGTTTCAAAACTGAACGACAGCATTGTATTGTTGCAAAATAAAGAAAATAAAACTATTTACTTCATGTAATTGAAGTCCTCTTTAGATGGATCTAAAAACCATGAATAAAAGTAACTAATTTAAATTTTACCCTTGTAACGGGTCTATCCGCGTTCTTTCCACTAATTCCCATTACTCCCTAGAGGAATAATGGGTCTGTAAAAAGTATTCTATTGAAAACATTCCTCCAAAGAAGAAGATGTGATTATGCAAATCAAGACTTAGACTTTCGAGTTAGAGAGAGAAGTTTTAAAATGCGCTATGTAGA
>BMAV01017675.1:337926-349699 GCA_019973955.1 Trichonephila inaurata madagascariensis | reverse complement strand
GGGTCTTTAGTGGTACTGGGCTCGAACTCGTGACAAGGCAAGCCACGATCCGATACCTATACCACTCGGCTACCGCGGCCACTCAATGGGCTTGGAAGAAATGATTAAATGATCTTGTTTTCGAATTTTGAAATGAGAATTGAAATTTCTCTGGTTGTTCTTTTGAAAGAAACAAGTTCATTCAGATTTAAACAAACCATGGAGAATTTTAAAATTGCATCAACTGATAAAAGGCCTGCTTTCAATAAGTGTTTTGATGATAATTATTGTAATTCAGCCTACTAATGGTGTATGTCACATCATCTACTTCTGTATGACAATACTGATAAGAAATATGCATTGTGAATCTTTTCACAATACATGAAAGACTAACTATTTTAAATGAAAATTTAACTGTTGAGCAGATAATTTGTTGAAAATACAGCATGATACATATTTAGCACATCAGTACAGAATTTTAAGTGATACTCTTCCCAGTTTGTCCTCACAATCTATATTCATTTCATAATGGATTAAGTATGCCTGACAGATATTTATGTCAAGGCAACAAATTCTTGGTTTGTGAAATTGCAGACTAATGGAGATGCATTTTATGTAGAAAGGGTTACGGAAGCTTGTTCAGAAAGAGAGGTTATTATCAGTGCTATTACATGTATGTAAAATTGTCAGGCTTAGCTTGGTATATATGTGAATGCTCAGAGAATCATGCACGATGTAAACACATTTATTAAGCTCATTTGTAAATTGTTTGAGAGATTCCATATGGTTGAAAATGTTGAATATACTTCCTTCCATATCTCAGATAGAAAGTGACATGAGTTCTTCCACTAAAGAAATATGTAATGACAATAGGAAAAACCAGGGGACTGAGCTTCTACTTGCAATATTAAATTATTTATTGCAAGGTAAAATAGTTTAGAGAACCTTTCTATCATACTTAACTTGCAATTAAGAACAATTGTCTCAATATGTGCAATTCAGTAAAAGAAGGGTAAAAAGAAATTAACTAAAAAATTATTTACCTGTTTGCCAATGAGCATTTAAACTAGCAGTAAATACTTAAGCTAACTATTAGGAATATAAAAATGAAAATTCTAGAATATTTTTCTTTTTTTAGCTGTCAAGAAACAACCACATTCAAGCTCAGGCTAGTCATCATTACTCTATTCAAAAATTATTTGCAGGAAACACTATCTGTATCTTTAACACCTGATATATAATTGTAGTGGAGT
This sequence comes from Trichonephila inaurata madagascariensis, assembly GCA_019973955.1. Classification (NCBI taxonomy): domain Eukaryota; kingdom Metazoa; phylum Arthropoda; class Arachnida; order Araneae; family Nephilidae; genus Trichonephila; species Trichonephila inaurata. The sequence goes on along the minus strand of BMAV01017675.1, from coordinate 348,467 downwards.
TGTTTTATGTTTTCAAGACAATTAGATACGTTTTTATGAGGTAAAATTGTTGTATATTTTTATATCAGATGAGGAAAGGACCAAAGTTTTGTGACAAATGACTTTATGACAGTATAAGTGAAGCCTATAATTTAAAAATAATGCAGGATAGAGATTCCATTGCAGGATGTTACCACACAAATTCTGGAAACTGATGGGATTTTTTTTTTTTTTTTTTTTTACTCTTTTATCAATTAAGACTGCGGAATTTATTTTTATCACCATTAATGTGTCTTGTCGTTAAGTTTTATTGATAGCTGAATGAATTAAGTCTCAAGAAATTATATTTTTATGATTCTTTAATTTTTGGAAATAGAGCTAGGTATATTAAGCTGATTAATTTGTGGAGAATAAAGTTAAATATTTTACTTTGTTAAGAACAAGGTTTATATGTTTTGTATCTTATTCCTCTGAAGAAGTCTAATAAAATGTATTACAGTGTTTTTATATCCTACTTTACTAATAAAATTTTAGGCAAAAAAATTGATTTCTACTTTTGGAACAAACGAATTTAGAAAATGCATGTATACTTCTATTGCAGGTATGTGTTTAATATTAAATATATTGGATTCGGTGATATATTAATGCTTTCTATCAATGTGAGCAAAAGTGTATACTAAAGTAAATAATATGTTTTAACTTGTATATAAATAATTCTTAAAATTAAATTATTCATTATTTTGTTATTATTTGTGCTATTAGTTATGAGGAATAGACCTTGGAAATCTAACTTACCTATTTAGAAACGTAGTATTTCATCCATACATTATATTTCATGGGCGATGTGGAAAATGGTAGTGAAAGTAATGATGTAATGTGATTGTCTTTTTTATGGTATAGGGGTTTATTTTTTTGTCCAGTATTGAACAGGTTTTTGATATACTGCATTTGTTTTGTAAATACTTTAAATAGTTATAATTTTTCAGGTTGCTTTATTTGTGTTTTAACCAGATGAATGAAGTAAATATTCTTACATCTTAGAAAGTTTTGAAAGACTTATTGATCATAAAAAGTGCTAGATGGGATTTCCAGCTGTGATGACAAATACATTATAATTGCATCACATTTGTGAAAGACTTTCTAAAGCATTAAAGATTGTGTAAAAATAATTGCATGGAACTTTTTTCCCGTGTATCGAACATTTAAAAAAATGCTCACAATTTTAATTAACTATTTAATATAGTTATGAAATTTCGTAATTATAAAAATTTCTACTTTTTTCAACATATAACTATTTTTAAAAAGGTGCATTTTCGTTTCCGGGGCCTAAAAATTTGCATATTTGTGATACCTTGTGGACTGGGGGTATCATCTCTTCATCCTCTACGCGACCATAGTTTGAAGGGAGAAAAGATTGACCACCAAACTCTTCCATAGTAAAATTAGTTTATTATGATCTTAATTTATATTCAACCAAAACAACGCTAGTCTAGGAGGCTTATGATCAGGAGTGATGAGACTTAAACTGTAATTCTAACAAATAGCGCAATAAACCACCGAATCTATATTTATAGATAATTTCCTAACTTATTAGAATCCGCTCTAGTCTTAAAGCTTAATCTAAATTATCTTACCGCTATGCCATGACGAACAGCTATAAACCTTATATCGTCAATATAATTCTTGATCCTGAAAAGGGATAATCTTCCCGCTTCGAAATTCACGTAGAACTCTTCTAGAGAGAGAGAGAGAACTTCACTGGCACTATTAGACCTCCTCCCTAGAACTCACTATTAGAACTCTGGGAACTCCACGCGAATACAAAAGCTCCAATATATACACTTCCTAATTTACATAATCGCGTTCTCTTCTTGGGTTGGTTGGAAAGTCCCAAAGTTTTCCCAAGAGGTTTATTAATAGAAGTCACGATAAAGCCCCGTCACAAAGTGAGAGAGTGAATATTAAAATCCCACTGTTCACTTACTCACGAGCTTTTGGCGACGCACCTCGACATTTTGAACCATTGTCAAGTGACGAGGATGAGACTTGAGCTGGCACCATCTCTCCTAACTACCATACCACACGAAAGCTAGGACGTTTAAACTCTCGACAGATTCAACAGCGTGTCTTCAGCGGTAGCCAAAATTTTAAAAGGGCATTAATACTTAATAGTGGGAAATTACCACGCGAATTTTGTAATTACGTTAATATAGAAATCACACACACATACCAGGAACGGCTGATAGCGAGAAGGGAAGGGGAATTTCCATGACAATATGTTATGCATTTAAAAATATTCGTGTAATGTCGGGGGGAAATAAACCTGTCTGACAAAGAAAAGAAGTGAAAAAATTTCGAAACAGGGAAATTTAAGTCATACACTTGGTAAAAGCCCGAGCAACGCCAGGCTAAGCGGAGGAAGGGGGGGGGATTGAAGTAATTTTGAAAAAGAGCATTAGAAGTGCTGATTTTGTGAAGGAAAGGGAAAATTTATAAAAGTAGAGAAAGCCCGTGCAACGCCGGGCCATGCAGCTAGTATTGAATTTAAACGTTCCTTTGTCTTAGGAGCTACCACATTAAATGTCTTCGTAAAACAACTTTTATAGCTCGCTGGGATGAATGGATAGATCATTAGATGAGATTAATTCATCTCAGGGCTAAATACAGTTTATTTACTGTACATAGGTACATCTATTCATTTCTAGGATATATATATATATAAGATAAGGAACGACATGGGGAAGGATTTCCCGCGTGATGCGTACACCAAAATATTCGCCGTCTTAATGATTCAACTACCGGTTTCCCACCAGGGAGAAACCCTGCAAGTTCTCTGTCTAGTGGAGCCATCTAGCAGTCATTGCAATAAATAAATAATACATATTACCATTTGTTACATCCTCCCCCTTTGGTTCTGATGATGTCCCGAACAGGAACCAGTTGTCTGTGGGACCTTTGGTGGACGGCCACGTTTACAAAGAGGAATAAGGGATTTTACTCTGTCATTATTACAAGGAGTTAAAGCAGATGTGTGGTAAACTCCAAGAGGTACCCCCGGATTATCAAGACTAGCAATCTCGTAAGATAAAGGTGACCTTTGTGTTAAAATCACGTAGGGCACGTCTCTGCGTGACATTAGTTTTGCACTTCTTCCTTGCGCAGCGTTGCTCAGTGAATGTGATGTTACAAAGACATGTTCTCCAGCTTGATATGTTGGAGCACCTTTTCTCTTTTTATCAGCGTAAAATTTCCTTCTGTCCTGTTGCTCTTTAATCACCTCTCTAAAGTGGAAAATTTTGCAAATTTTTTGAGATAGGGAGTTATCTCTGGCACAAAATTATCGTTCTGAATGACGACCCGGATATCATTTACAACTTCACTTGGAGTACGTAACTCTCTACCAAAATTCAGAAGGGCTGCCGTCTGTCCTGTCGTTTCGCAGTTGGCTGTGTTGAGAGCAAAGCGGATGAAAGGTAGCTTCTCAGACCAACAGTCATGCTTATCTTGGACTAGAATTTCCAGCCATGGTTTCAGATCCCTATTCTTCCGTTCAACTGGGTTAGTTTGTGGATGGTACACAGGGATCAGGGATTGATGGATGTTTAATATGTAGTATATTTGTTGCATCACTGCTGACACAAACTGAGTTCCATTGTCACTGATAAGGCGGCGAGGAATGCAATACCTCAGTAGGACCTCTTCAATCAGGGTAATGGCACATTCCTTTGCTGTGGCATTGGGTAGTGCAAAAAGTTCGACCCACTTAGTGGTGCAATTCGCAATGATGAGGATCCATCTTTTACCATCTTTACTCTCAGGTAGGGGCCCGTAGAGATTAATGGCCAAGATTTCAAAACGTTGGGCTGGCACAGATGTCTGTAATAGCCCGGAAGACTTCTGATTGGAAGCTTTGTATTTAAGACAGTCAGGACAGTTCTTTACATAATGTTATGTATTTCCCCATGCCAGTCCAATAATATTTTTTCGCTATTCGAGTATGGGTGCCTTCGGCGCCATAATGACCAGCCATTGGGGCATCATGATGGTTTTTGAGGATCAAAGTTCTTTCATGGCTAGGTACCACTAACTGGGCCTCTTCACTCTCAGAGTCTGGAGCATATCTGTATAGGACATCCTGATTCATTAAATAACCTCGTTCGACCCAATTGACATAATTAACACATTCTTGTCAGGATCTTCGAGGCAAGAAATAATTTTGACCAGCTCCTCATCCTTCATTTGTTCATCACGTATCTCCTTGAGAGACCTGGATGGGACATCAATGGCTACATTTCAGACCTCACACAATTCATTTTCTTCATGACAAGCAGGCCGAGATAGCATATCTGCAACCACATTACTCTTTCCGGAGATGTACTCCATGTTGAGGTTGAAAGATTGTAATTGCAGAGCCCAACGGGCTAGTCTTCCAGTAGGAGATTTCAGTTTCATGATCCACCTCAAGGGTTGGTGGTCAGATGCTTGCCCCATCAATGTAGCCCCTAATGTTTTTGAGGGCCCAAACCACAGCTAGAGCTTTTCGTTCAGTGGTCGAGTAGTTTCTTTCAGCTAGGTTTAACAATCTGCTAGCAAATTCAACTGGATGCTCCCCTTTGTCTTCTCCCTGTAGGACGACTGCTCCTAGAGTATAGTTACTTGCATCACAGTTCTTATCAGGAAAGGCTTAGAGAAGTCTGCTTGCTTCAAAATTGGTGGAGACACCAAACATTGCTTCAAGGTCTGAAACGCTTTCTCCTCTTCCTCTAACCAATTCCAGGAAGCCTTTTTCTTAGGCTGCTCAAGAGGCGAGCAATCTCAGAAAAATTGGCTATAAATTTGCGGTTACATGAGCAAATTTGCAGGAAGGACTGCAGTTGTTTCACATTTTTAGGAGTTGGGATCCCTAAAATAGCTGAAGTATTCTCATGATCAACTTCTATTCCTTGGGTTGTAATCCATAGACCCAAGTATTTAACACGTGAGCAGGAAAATTGGCATTTCTCCCTGTTTGCTCGTAACTTGAAATTCATCAAGTGCTTAAACACGGCCTCTAAGTCCACTAGATGCTGTTCGAATGAAAGGGACACAATTATAATATTATCTAAGTATGCAAGTACAGGTAAGCCTCTTCGGAAAATATCCATTAGTCTCTGAAAGGTTGCGTAAGCATTCTTAAATCCGAAGGGCATCCTTTTGAACCGGTAGGTTCCAAATGGACAAACAAAAGTGGTTTTGTCCCTATCAGCAGGATTAACATTCTCTTGGTGGTAACCAGACTTTAAGTTAATTGTGGAAATGTATGCAGTATGTTTTTCCTCCTGCAGTAAATCATCCATTCGTGGAAGTGGGTAGGTATCAGGGACCATGACTTCATTCAACTTCTGGTAGTCGATAAACAGACGAAACTGGTTGTTTGGCTTTGGGATCAGTACAACAGGAGCTTCGTTAGAAGATTCACATTCTTCAATTATATCTTTTTCAAGAAAAAAGGTCCTCAATTTTCTTTCTCAATATTTCCTTCTTTACAGGAGACATCCTGTATGGGGGTACAGAAATAGGAGGACTATTCCCTGTGTTGATGTGGTGCCTAAAGATAGTTGTTGCTTCTCCCCCTGGTTCGAAGACATTTTGGAAGGATTCCAAAAGGAGGCAAAGTTTCTCGTTCTGGACAGAGGTTAAGCTTTCACCTTCCCCCTCTCTTAATTGGCAGGTGTTGCTGGACATCTTCTCAGCTATGGACGGGGTGTCCAATTCTTTACCAAATGGGTACTTGTGGGTAGGATTGTCCCAGAAGTACCAACAAGCATTCTTCACATCTAGAATCAAATCAGCAGAATTAAAGGAAATCTGTTCCTAGAAGAGTTCGATTTTCCTTTGCCTTTGGGTGAATTATGAATCTGGTCAAGACTGATCTCCTCTCAATCTCTAACATCCCTCAGGTTGTGAGGCCTCACCTGTGGTCTGTTGACCATCTGCCAAGCTCATTGCTAATGTGGTTTTCTGGAAGATGAGTCCCTTATCCGTAAATACTTGGTACATCTTTTCTCCAGCAATTGAATGTGAAGATCCTGTGTCTGCACATACACGTCCTTTTATTCCACCGAAAGTTATGTCGATTAGGGTCAATCGAGAGCTTCTGGTCTGAGCTGTGTAAGCATTGATGTGAATGGTTTCTACGTCTGTTCTTTTTGAGGAGTTTGGGTTGCAAGTAAGGCACCTAGACTTTATCACCCCTTGTCTCCCACAGCCACAGCATCTGAGAGGGGATCTCTCATTTGGTACTGGGTGAGAATATTCCCTTTTGGGAAGGCATCCAGGTTTCCTGGATGATACCTGTCTTCTATTATTTACGGTTTCACTTGCCCTCGCATGTCTCCTTGGTCCACTGGGTAAGGAACGTCGGATATTGTCAAAAGCTTCTAGCTTGTCTGCTAACATTTCTGGGGAGATAAGTTCTTCCTATATATTGAGGTAATGTTCCTTACACTCCAGAGAGCATCTCTTTTTCATTTGATCAGCAATCATCAAATTCTTCAAGCCGTCAAATGAATCAATTTGAAGCTCATTGAGCCAACCTTCAAAATATGCTCGGATTTCAAAATAATAATCCTTCCACGTCCCATTTGGGCTTTTTCTATGACGTGAAAACAGCTCCCGGAATTTTTTTGCGGTTAACTTGAACCGTTGCAGAAGCATTCCTCGAATGTGGGAGTAATCTCTGCATTTCTCCTCGAGCTCACGGGCAATGAGGGAGGTTCCATCACTAGGTAGGGCACCAATGAGATAGGGGCTCCACAGATTTTCACCAAGATCCAAAAACTTCATTTGACGCTCGAATAAGGTGAGGAACAAGTCCATGTTATCAATTTCAGGATTGAATATTGGTAACAGCGTTTTTAATTAGATTTTTGCTTGGGGTAAGGTTTGTGGACCTACAACTCTTTGAGTCTCATTTTGCAGTCGTATTTTTTGCAGCTCAAATTCACGCAGTGTTTTCTCTTTTTGTTCGTTTTCCTCATCTATCCTATTTGATACGATGCCCTCAAAGATACATCTCACAAATTCTGGGTCTTCCTTGTAAACATCATTTGTTAAAGTTTTAGCCCTTAATTCAATTATTTTTAGCTCTTCCCCATCAGAGACTCAAATTCACCTAACTCAATAGTAAACTTAATGCGATCAGCTTTTTCCCCTCTCCCCAGAAATGACTTAATTGAAAAAATTTAAGTGTTGCAAATAAATAAATACGGTCAGGGCCAGATTTTATACCAAAGCTCTTACAGATATGTTAAAACACTTTTAAAATATGGCTAGCCCAGCGTTTCACAAACTGTGGGGCGTGCCCTCCTAGGGGGGCGCGAGCATATCGAAAATAAAAGGTTAAAAAAATTAATTTTCTGGAATGAAGTAAAACAAACTACTTTCTGACATAATAAAAAATACATATTTACACTGATATAATTTATAAATATCATTTGGCGATATTACATCAGCAAAAATAAAAGATTCTACTTCAACGCTGATTAGCTATCTTTGATCCTATAACCAAATAAAAAAAAAGTATTTTGTTTACTTTGCTGTAATCCCACGATGAGAGATTTTTTTACTACATTTCTTTTAACTCCTAAAATACTACTTTTGCTGACTTTCGAAGGAACTGATACAGTTAATTCCGTACCTTTTTTTAGGGAAGTTGTAAATAGTATATTTCTGTTGCGCATTTTTCCATGTAAAAGAGTTTTATGATATATGGATAAGCATATTGAGCACTTTGAAGGATTATTTGCCCAAGATTTATTTTTATGAGTATTCTGAAACATATAATGCATAACGAAAAACGTTTTACGTAATTTTTTTAGAACTAATACCTATATTTTTTATTGAAAGCGCAGAGTCATCCCATGCTCACGAAATAGTTGATTTTGGGAAAACTGTTTATTTGTTACCAATGATTTTGACAGAGTATCCTTCAATATGATAGTCTTAATGGGAACTAAAATGAATTTATCACATTTCGCGCTCTTTTTTTGGGAGTGGCAAACGTTTTTTTACTATCTTAATGTACTTGTTTTGACCGAGTTCCCGGGGCCACCACTTTTGTTCAAAAATATTTTCTATGAACATGTTGCACTTTCCCCTATGAATAACTTTGTGGTTTTGATTATTGTGTTGTACGACTTATTATGGTTTATAAATCTAAATGAGCAGAATATAAAAAATGAAATGGGCATCTTTGATCTCTGTTGAAGGAAGTTGAAAGTGATCAAGCAAGGGAAGAGCTTGCTGAAATAATGCATATTAATCATGATAAAGAAATTAAATTTGAGAAAAGCAATGAACATGAAACGAAAGGAAAATTTTCAATATCTACTTAAAGAACTCGATCAAGGAAAATAATTAGTCATAAGTGTACCGCAAGATACACTTCGCCCTGTCAAAAAGACACAAGCAACAAAAATTTCAACAGGATATTTGTCGATCATCAAAGGTTATCAAAACTACAATAACGTGAAATACGACAGTTTCGCATGCAAATAACATTCCTGTAATTTTAGCGAAAAGTGTCTGTGATTTGTGTGTCCATTATTAAGGTGTAACACATTTGGAACAATTTAGTTCAGTTTTATTGTATTTTTTCTTGAAGAAAATTGAGAAGTCCTTGAAATAGGTAAGCATATTTTCTCTTAGTTAAATTATTCACCAAAATTGTGATTTTTATCGTGTATAGTAAATATAATTATAAATAAAGGGATTGGGGTGACTTAGTCATTCCGCGCGACCATTAATGTTAGTATAGAGTGCACACCTGTGATCCCGGGCTAAAGTTTAATAATTATTAGTGACTTCCTTGAGCTTGTTTGCAGAACAAAGTCTTTCAAAAAGGAAGGCTTAATATTAGAAATTGACTCTCTGAATTCTTTTTCAATATTTAGTTGAGATCTATATTTTGTTTTCAAAGAAGCCACCGCAGAAAATCCGGATTCAGAAAAGTAGGATGTTGAAAATGGTAATAGTATACGAAATGTTTTTGTTTTCAGTGCAGAAAAATTCCTCATCCACCTCTGTCCAAAATTCAGAGTGATTTATTACGAAATTGCCTTTTAATTTCATCTCTGGATGTGAAATCTATAAAGATTTCTTCTTCAGCAGTTGAGAGGCCTTAAGTATTTTGAAATGGATCCCTAATCCACTCGTAACTTGCTATCAAATTGTCCTCGTCTGTGTACTTTATTATCGTCGAATGCTCGCTACGACTTAAAAATATATCCATGATTTTGTTTTAATCTTTACTGCCGTAAATACTTAATACTGTGGATTACAACTAACGCGTAAATTGCGAAATGTACATTCAAGATACATTCGGTAGCTAATCGACTCGACCAAGACTGACTGGAATTGTACCAGGTATCGCATTCTTACGTTTTGCGCAGACTTCCAATGGGTTGCTCAGACTTACTTGAACGTTCGCGAGAATGACAGATGTGATGGATATGATAGAGAGCAACATAGGCTAGATTATTTTTTAATAACATTTGTACTTTTAGAAATAGATGAAGGAAATAAATCTTTGATTAAATATCATTTTGCAATCGGTTTCAATTTAAAAATTAGAGAAAGAAAAATAGCATAATAATTAACCTATTACTTAAAAGTAATTTACTTAAAATATATATTACTTAAGAGCATTATATACAAAATTAAATACTTATCTTATTAATTTTTATGGTTTATAATTTCGATCGTATTGTAGGTTTAGCGTCAATTATTATTGAATTCAATGTATTATTATTACATAAAGGGGGGGGGCGCGATAAAAATTATGATTAAAAATTGGGTCGCCAGTGTTGAAAGTTTGAGAAGCACTGGGCTAGCCTTTAAATCTTATAAATTATTATGCACTTCAGAAAACAATTTAAATGGATAAATAAATTAATAACATATTCAAAATATCAACAAGGAACATTAATTCAAATAATAAAATAATATAAAGAAAAATTAGGAATCATCAGTTGTAATGATACAAAAATTCAATGCAATGAAAAAATACTAAACAAAACTAAAATAATCAGGCATGTAATGTTACCTAAACTCAATATGAAATCAGTAAAATATCAAGCAAAATAATAATTATCTATGTGCAATTCAAAATATTAAATAGAAAATGTTATCTCAAGAAATAAAATAATATAAAGCAAAATTAAGAATTATCTCATTGCATAAGAATACCAAAAAATCAATGAAATAAAATAATAATATAAGATCATGCAAACAAAATTGTGTAATGCTACATAAATTCAATATGAAATTCTTCGATAAGATATCAAGCAAAATGATTATTGAAATCAATATAAATGTGTAATGATAAATTTAGTATATATCAGGTGTTCTGACACAGTCAATAACACTGTAGCAGGGTTGCTACCACTTATTTTTTTGGAAAACACACACACAATACTGTAGCAGGGTTGCCACCACTTGTACATGAAAAATGCGCAAAAAACTATAGCAGGATTACTACCGCGAATTTTGAAGAAATGTAGAACACTAGCACTAACACACTG
>BMAV01017675.1:319442-329665 GCA_019973955.1 Trichonephila inaurata madagascariensis | reverse complement strand
TTTGGCCGAATCTGAGGGGGAAGGGTTGCCGTAAACAAGACGACACGCTCTGACGTCAGCCGCGCTCTATCTCCACATTGAAAAATTACTCGCCGATTTTTCTGCTTCGGAAAATGAACATCCAAAATTATTTCTTTCATTTCGTTTGCGCAATTGTTGATGGGTGTAAACTAAAAATAGAGCACCATTCTATTTAAAATATTATACGCCGTTAAAATATTATGCACCATTAAAATATTATACGGCATATCTGAAGTGTTAGGCGAAACCGGAGCCGCCATCTTGTTTATGACGTAGGGCGCCGAAGAACCCCATTGGCTGGAATTTCAAGCAATTTTATTTGGAACAACTTTTTGAGCTCGCTAGCAAAAAATTGTTCTAAAGCGGTTGCTATGGCAACTGAGTAAAAATTGCACGAATTGAACGAAAAATTGCTTGAAACGTGTACGTGTGATACGGCCTTTAACGTGGTGTGGTAGTTTGGAGAGGGGAGCAACTCGGGTGTCGTCCTCGTCACTTGACCGTAGGTCAAAGTTACGTCGCCAATAGCCCTCGTGTTGCTTCAGGATGCGATGTTAATTTACACTCACTCGCTATTGTAATTGATGAAAGTCTTGAAATCCGAGGTTTCACGTAGCCATCCTTTCTTATTTGCAGATGCAATCTTAATTCAGATATAAGTGAAGAACTCTCGAAAATCATTCATGTGCATAATACAACTACCGGAGCTGATATTTTTGTTGCAGTCATAGAATTTTGAAGTATAAATCACCACTGAAAGAGTGGGTTTGTCTTGCAACTGATGGTGCACCTATTAGATTTGTGTGGGTAACTAATATACTCCTGCTATTGTCATGCCCTCTACAACTCTCTCATTTCCTTTGTTTTACTCATACCGAGCGGATGTACAATACCCGTTGTTTGGATGTACGGGGGAGGGGAAGTGTCTGTTATCATAAAATACTTTTCCTATGAAATATTGTCGAAGCTGATTACTTCATGTTGGTGATAATTAATCTTATGTTTGTGTTAGATTTTTCTCTCAAACCCTGAACGTCATCGAGGTGGATTTTAATACTAATATACCACCGCATTCAAAACAAATTCATGTCAACTACCAATTTTGATTACCTTATTTTGTAATAGGAGAATACAGATTTGAAGCTGTCAATGATTTCAGATATGGCTCTGAACTGAACACACACATTGGCATAATCCCAGATTTTCGCAATCGAGTCACTGATCGTAATGGGTGTTTTTATCCATTTCAAAAATATTTAAAATCTAATTTCAACAGCAGAAAAACAAAACTACTCTTTTACAAGTCCTTGATAAGGCCCGTTCTCACATATGCTGCAGTAACGCTGGCAATTACCGAGAGACACAAAGGGACTGTAAGGGCGTTCCCCTTGGCTGCCTTTCTCCTAGATTATCAGCGCGAGCTAGAGGTGTAGGATTAAATGAAGAACCAGAAGCTGCCATAATCTTAATATGACTTTATTAAGATCTTAACTTAAACCAATAACAGATTAGGTAATAATATGATATGGGAGAGAATCTACGATGGCGAAACACACAATATATAATACCGAAATAACGTAACCCGGACCACTATCAATAACTAACTCGCCTAAGCTCGATTTCAATGTAAACACAGATCTGAATATTAAAATGGTAACTCCTACCTTAATGTCCAACGAAGCAGCAATCTACCGGATCCTAACTGAAGTTGCGGTTCACTGGCGTGGAATTGTTCCACCTGGACTAAAGGCTCTCTGTCACGGGTAACCTCTCTTGACTGTCACTTAACTTCTCGAAATACTCTTCACCCTTGCAACACGGACTATCGTAACACTCCCCAAATGCCATCTCGATTACTCTAAATTTCTGTTATTTTTTAAATAACAGAAATTTTTGGGGCTTCCTAATTTGCATCTTTCATTCAGGTTTTATTTCTCGGGTTGGTTGGAAAAGAATTGCCATTTATTCTGGTCCCAAAGAACCCAAAAGGACATGTTAATGAAAAAACGCGTGAGCCCGTCACAAGACCTCTAACTATATTTGAAAGAAGAATCCTTAGAAGTATTTTTGGAGGTTTAAAATGTGATAATATTTGGAGAACAAAAACAAATTTAGAAATTTTTAAACTTTTTAAAGAACTAGATATTATTAAATTCATTGCAAAACAAAGGTTAAAATAGGCAGGACACTTGATAAGATTGGGCGACAATTGAGTCACGAAAAAAATCTTTGTGGCCAGACTATATGGTGCTCGAAAAAGACCAAGATTCAGGTTGATTGATTGCTTAGAAAAAGATATGAAAACTATTAATGTCAGAAACTGGAAAAGTCAGGTCAAGAACACGACAGTCAGGAATGGAATTCTTAGGAAGGCTAAGGCCCACCCTGGGCTGTCATACCATTGAGAAAGGAAGGATACTACCGCATTTCTCGGCCTACAACCGTGCTGCCCATTTAGTATAGCGGTAGTGACTCTGACTGCGGTGCAGTAGGACCTGGGTTCGAATCCCGGAGAAGACATGGATCTTTGTAAATGTATTATGCCTTCGCGGCATAGCCGTCGAGCCGCAAGTCCTCTCGTGAGGTTGGTGGAAGGGGAAGAGAGGTAGGAGATCTCTAACCACCCTCAAAATTGAGTTGGAACCGAGCAAAATCGTATTATCACCTGCAGGATGCTCAAATCTAAGGCTAAAGACAGGCATAAAAATGTTGCCCTTGGTCGCGATGAATTTCGTGGGCATTGATCTGATATTACTGATCAGGTGGCGTAAGTAACAACAACAACAGACCTACAATCACTTATTCAAAACCAGCATTACTAAAAAAGTAGTTGCAAAAAAATTAAAAGAAACATGCAAATAGCATGACAATAATGTTTAATATTTCCATTACATTATTCACCAGCAAAGTATTGTTTTAAATATCAGATTTTTTTTTTTTTTAAAAAAGTAGTCACAAAGATTGTAAATTATGTTCGTGCACACAGATATCCTCAATTTGCTTCATTTATGGAAGATTTAGAATGTGAATACACTGACTAATCATATTATACGGAAGTTAAATGAATTTTGAATAATAAAATGTCAAAACAATTCCTTAATTTTCTTAAAAACAAGAAGTTACGAATGTGCTGAATTAAAAGATGGACAATGGATAAAGGGGATGTGGCTTTCTTAGATGATATTAAAAGTCATCTTAATCAACTTAATCTTAAGCTTCAAGGCAAGAATCATGTTGCTACAAAGCTATTTGATAATACTAACGCTTTCAAGCAAAAATTATTACTTTGGCGAAAACAAATTTTAAAAAAAAGAAAATTTGCTTTACTTTGAAATCTGTGTCAATTTCTATTGATTAAATCATGTAAATTAAAAAGTGTACAGATTATTCTCAGCAAATTAAATTCGTAGAAACGGAATTCACAATCGAAGATTTTCTGATTTTGAAGGCCATAAATTACAATTTCGTATTTTTGCTTCACTTCTATCTATCGATATTATAACTCTGTAGATGAAGACTTAAAAAAATTGGGTTAATTGAAATACAATGCAATTCTTTGTTGAAGCAAAATTATATTCAATTTGAAATACCAGATTTTTGTACATATTTATCTATAGATTGCTTTCCTAAAATGTTATCATTTGTTACGCGTACAATGAATAGGTTCGGTAGCACTGATTTATGTGAGCAACTATTTTTTCTTTAGTTAAAAATAACAAAAATTCAGATAGTTCCGGATTAACCCTGATCTACATTTATCATCAATACATGAATTTCGTCAGCTCAATATATTCAACTAAATTTTCATGACTCATTTCGTGAAAAACGATGCCAAATATTTCATAAAAAGTAATATTAAACAGTATTTCTCTTTATAACTATTTTCTTTTCTTTTCAAAATATGAAATATTTATAGTTTGTAAAATTAACCTGGAACGTGAAACGACTATGTATGTGTATAATAAAAATGCATTGAGCTTGACACACACACATTGAGTATAATAAATACATATATAATTATTCTATATAAGAATGGTATTTTATTAATTTTGTTAACGTTGAAAATATGCGGCCCCCAACTTAATATAAAATAGATCATGTGGCCTGCAATTTCACATGAGTTTGATATGCCTGATGTATTCAAACAAAAGCAACGTCATGAAACAGAAACAGTTATGGGATATATTTGTTACAAACCACTACACTAAAGACAGAAATATTGCGCAAATTAATTGTATTATGTACAGTTGTAATGAATCTCACGGGCCATGGGTTGACCACTCTTGCTCTACACGATGAATCCTCAATGGCGCTAGCTTTCAAACTCGCAACTCGACAACGCTGGTCATGATTTTGCTACCATAACCACTGGGCTATAAGGGATATCAAGCAACAAAGGTTTTTATTTCCTCATTGAACACCTCCAGCTGTTCGATAAGGGAATAACCGCCAAGCGAGTTAGAGGTTCAAGTCCTAATACCACTGAAGATCCGCCGAGTAGAGTGGATGAGTTCGGAGAGTGAGATACCAGTTTTAGTGTTATCCTCGTCACTTGACCGATGATCAGAACTGCAAGGTCCATCGCCAACAACCGTAGTGCAGTTTCAAAATGCGACGTTGATAAAAATCAAATCATAATTCAGTTGTTCCTTTCTATTCAACTCAGAGGTTCGTCAACTACAGCTGATACGTGAAATAACTGTGAGTCTTGATTGGATGAAGAGGTCGCGATATTTGAACTGTGGAACCTTTTTCTTCACTTCCATTCATGACACAATTGGAATTCCAATAGATTAAATGCAGGTTAGCTCTCTATGATTTCGAGGAATCAAAAAACGAAATCATGGCTCGATTGAAACGAGTTCCCGGCCATGAGTATCCGACTACCATGTAAATTAATAACTGATTAATGTTTATTAATGTCTTTCTCTCTATCACAAAAGGAACGCGAAGGTTATTAGCGATGACCTCGTAAGTTTGAACCACGATCACGTGACGAAAACAACACCTGGGTTCACACCTCCTTTCCAATTTTCTACACAAACGGGATGACTTCGAGCCACGACAGATTTCACGTGCATCAACCCCTTTATACGGTGGGTCTTCAGTGGTGCTAGGGCTCGAACTCACGACACACTGGTTACAAGCTCGTGACCTTGACCACTAGACTACCGCGTCCCGTGTTGTCTTAGAATGCGACGTTAATAGAAAAATCAGAACTTCTTCGCATTACTCTAAAATCAGCAAACTGCGGCATTTTGCACCAACGGTTGAGGTTCAAAATGCGTGTTACTTAAAAAATAATTATATATATAATAAAAGTTACTGTTTCCCTTTCTCTTTTTCCTTTATAATTATCTACTGAAAAAATTTACCTATTGCTTGCATACACATTTAAACTTTTGACTGACTCAAGACAGCTACTTTTTATTAAATCGTTTCTTATTAACAAAATGTATTGAGAATCAGGGAAAATATTAGAATTAGTTTGAAAGCTGTAAAAATGCAATTTATTGTTAAAAATGCCACAATGTGAAGATAAGCTTTTAAGTGTTTCCAGCAACATTTACTTATTTACATATATAAATTCGGAAGTACTCATGAATGGATAAGAGATACACTTAAATCCCCAACAGAAGTAACTAAAATATATTCTGTATTCTTAGGGCATGCTTAAGATATGAAAAGGAAGGTAGCAATGCCTTTTATATACAAAAACAGCCAAAATTAATTTCAATTATTAGCATACATTTAAAATTTTAGAATAAAGCAATTACGGTATTACTGATATAGAAATTTTTCACGAAGCCTTAAAGTTTAAGGGCCCTTTGATACGAGTCAACTTGTGCCACATCGAACAGAAGGAGCAGATGGTTGGGACCTAGTTTTGAATAGAAATTGCTTGGGTCCCTTTACACGTGGTCAAATGGCCCACCTTGCTGTGCCACTCCCTCAATATCTCGAAAACCACGTTCTCCTCCACACTAGTTGACTCAACTAAAAGGATATTGAGGAAGCTACGCTCTTCACACGTAATAACTTGTGTATTGAAAGGGAAGAACGCTTTTTATGCTTCTACGGATTTAATCATTGTACAGATGAGTTCAGCTTTTCCTTTTCAGACAACTTTGTATTCGCGTATGAAAAGAATTCTCTCCCCTCTTTACTCTAGAGGAATGGTGACAGGAAACGAGTTGACTCGCACAAAGTTGCCTCGAGAGAAACCAGTCTTAGTTATCTTGTTTCACTTACAACTTAGCTCTTATCTATCAAAATTTTGCCGACTTTTGCTCTAGGAAGATATGATAAAAAATAATTATATCTTAAAAAGTAAATTTCCTTAATATTAACATTCAATACTTTTTTAAGAAAATTATTGTTTTGCATGATTAGTGGTCTCGGTACCTCTGAAAAGTGGTTATGTGGTGGAAGTGGTTATGTGGTATCTCTGAAAAGCGGTTAAAATCGTATAGTAGCTTTACGTCAGTTACATTATTGAATTCAAAACATAGTTATTGTACAAAGAGGGGGGGGGGGGCAGGGAAAATTATGATGAAAAAGTGGGTCGAAAATGTTTAAAGAGTTTGAGAAGCACTTGTTATAGAAACTTATATATAAATTACTTAAATATACCACGGTGCAATTATCTTACAATAAAGGCCTTTAACCCTTAACTTCACACTGTTGCATTTCTGCAACATATGATTTATTTTAACTTAACAGACTCAATATATTTTTTAATTACCTACAAATTACTTATCTGAGAAAAAAAAAAGATTACTGCAACGAAATACATGCTAATTTTGTCACTAGATGGAAGTACATTTTTTCCAGAAATCATAACAATTATAAAAATCTCTGATGCCTCAAGAACTGTGTTTTTGCATTAAAAAAAAATCCATTACATTTTATGCTTATGCTTTTATGTTTATTGACGAAATAAATTACCAGATAAGAAATTTAAGCCTTTTATGATGAATAATAAAATTCTCATATAAAAAAAAAGTTTTGTAATTTACAGCATTACTGCGCAATATTGCACTTCTGCAACAAAAAAAAACAAAAAAAGACTGAAATTCAATTTAAAACTGCATAATTTTTTTTCATATTTTCCCCTTTTATTATTACTTGAGAACTAGCTGATATAATGTTTTCATAGAAATTTAAAAAATTGTGAAGTTAAGGGTTAAAGGCTCTATTTTGAAAGCGTACGCATTTTGACGGAGGTGGTTGATGATTGTTTATTCATTCTTTTTTTTTTCCTGTTAAGGTGGGTTTTGTTGTTGTTGCTTGTGAATATGGTAATTTTGAAGAATCTCTGAGAGGTATAATGATTTTCTCAAGCGATATTTTAATAGTAATTTTGGCATGAACACATAATATGATCGCCTGTTCGCATAATTTCAACGGCAAGTTTATTCAGTTTGTTATATGTAAACTGATGTTTGTAAAAAATGCAACACCATGAAGGAATCATCAGAATTAAATGAAATTTAATGCACAAACGACTTGTATTAGTACAAATAAATGACGAAATTTTCAAAGCAAAGAAACAATATTAAGTGTCCGAAATCAGTATTTGGTGTAGCCACCACGTGCTGCAATAAGTGCTGCTATACGACGTGGCATGGAGTCAAACAGATTTTGAGCGTCTGCTTGTGGAAGAGAATTCCATATTTCTTGTATGTGCAGCAAAAGTTCGTCTTTTGAAGTTGCAGGACGCGGATCACGAACGAGACGCCGACCAACCAAATCCCACACGTGCTCAATAGGCGACATATCCGGTGAATAAGCAGGCCAAGGAAGAAGTTGCATATGTTGGGCTGAACAGAAGTCTCGAACAGTCTTTGCAACATGTGGTAGTGCATTATCCTGCTGAAGATAGCTCCAAGGATGACTTGAAGGAAGGGAACGACTTTGGGCTGTAGCACTTCACAGACGTACCTGTTGTTATTGAGATTACCCTCAATTCGTAGCAAATTGGATCGTCTATGATACGAAATCACACCCCAAACTATAACTCCGGGTGTCAGGCCACTAAGTCGTTCAATAATGCACTCTGGAAGGCAGCGTTCACCGACATAGCGTCTAACACAAATACGGCCATCATGGTCCTACAAATTGAAGCGTGATTCATCTGAAAAGACAACTTGGTGCCAATCAGCTTGCTAGGCTCTGTGCTCATGAGCCCATTGCAGCCTCAGCCGTCGATGGTTTGCCGTGAGGGGGATCCTATATAAGGGCACCCTTGCACGCAATCCACGGTGCAGCAGACGTCGACGAATTGACGAAGCCAACATTAGTACACCTGTAGCAGTAGACCAACGTGTTGCCAACTGCCTGGAGGAAGCTGTACGGTCATTCACCACCTATGTGGAGCAGGTGTCGATCGTCGCACGCTGACCACACCTTCCGTCGTCCACTTCCAGTTTTTCGAGTTGTTCGGTGCTCGCCGATCCACTGCTTCCAAACTCGCATCACTGTGGAACTGTTCCGCTGCACACGAGCTCCTATTGCGCGATGGGAAAATCCTCCTTCTAGAAGGCCGATAATCCTTCCCCGTTCAAACTCCGTAAGTTGTTGGAATTTCTCCTTATTTCGTCGTGGAGGCATACTTAGGTCACACTAAACGTTCGGCAGTAACAAATAATCATTAACTATTTTCAACGTCTCGCTACAGCCCTCTATTTATACGCTTTCAGCATCAGTTTAGAGGGCTCTGCGCACGCCACGCATGCGCGGGGGCTCTGAAACTTTGCTATTTTACGTAACATTCTCTAATTGATATTTGTTGCAAATTTCATTTAGTTCTGATGATTCCTTCATGGTGTTGCATTTTTTATAAACAGCAGTGTATGTATATGTATTGTAAGTGCTTGAGAGAATTATTTTTTCTTTTTTTTCTGCAAACTCACACTAATGATTGATACTCTAATAGTATAGTCTCAACAATAAATGATATGAGCCACCTGCGCTAGCATACATTGAAGAATTCACATCGTGACGTTGAAATTTTCATTGCATAAACATTATTCAATATCTCAAGGAAAAAATCAGCTTTTGTAAGTGACATTCGTAACAGCAGGCAGATTTTATCAAGAAGGTTACAGCCTATGCATAATTTTAACAGACTCATAGACATTCCGATAACAGCTGCTAAGCTAGATGAGGTCTTAAATATTGAATAAAAAAGTTTTTAAAATATACAGTATCTTAAGAAGTATTATTCGATCTAACCGTCCTTTTATAGAGGGGCGGGGCGCACATGATCAGTTTTGAGTTTTCCTTTTATGTTAATATCGCTGAAGTGTGTGTTGGTTGATATTACAATTTACAATTTAATAGAATTATATATTTGTTCCAACTTTTTATTGAAAAAATTCTTAAGATTTTATTTATTTTTTACTCACTGAATACTCATTTCATATTTCCGCCTAGGAGAGAGAACCAATATTTTAATGGATACATATCTTTCGGCTTAGTATTACATGTCTTTTTAGTTGGAATAAACCTCTCTTTTAAGGCTGCTTTCGGTAAATGTACGAAACCCGGAATTATAAACTCTGAGCACATTTTCAGAGAGAAAAATGCCTCAATTTTCATAAAAATTTTGAAGACTATAATTCATTCATCTGTTAATAATATAGTGTTCTTAAAATTTCAAAACGCTCCATCAATAATTATTTTTTCAATTTAACATGTAAAGAGATAACTCATTTAACATTACGGTATAGGAGAAAAAACGGGAAACACGTTTTATACCAGAAAAAAGGGATTAACTCAGTTTAAAATCAGAAGTATGGTAAAATACCCGGCTCTCTCTCTCTCTCTATAGGATAGTTAAGCCAGAATATAATATTAAAGTTTCAGTTATTTTATGTTTGAAAAAATATTTCGAATGCGGGTCCCTTTCTTTAACATTAAACGAAGACAGCCAGAGAGCTATGGATGTCAGTCCTCGTAATTAAAAGCCCTTTCAAACAACGAAGATGACATCTAAGTTGATATTTCCCTTTTTACTAATTTCCATACCATGCCACAAAAAGACATTAAGGTATCCGACTACGTTCGGAACCGTGATTTTGCAAAAGCGTACAAATGGATAATATTTATGATATTTACTGTCACTTAGATTAGAAAATGTATATAAAATTGTTTTAAGAATAGTATTACAATAAAAAATTATTTAATTACAATATTTT
>BMAV01017675.1:267681-295379 GCA_019973955.1 Trichonephila inaurata madagascariensis | reverse complement strand
CACATTCCCTATAACGAAACGTCACTATATGTCTATACTTTAACTTTCAATGTACTCATATTTTGGTCTTTGGCCCATGTATCTAAGTGAGTGAGTTTGGTGTTTTATGGCGCAAGAACCAGTTTTGGCTATACTGCCCCAAACATTCATAGGTCTGGACGGGGAAAGGAGAAATTGGATGACAAGATGGAGGGTCGAAAGTAGAGAAGGATCACTGTGGTACCCCGGGGTCGTGACACCCGTGTTTACCAAAGACAGTAAACCCCTTCGGAAAAGGAAAATATCACTAGGGTACCTCGGGATTGTGACACCCGTACCCACCTAAAGAAGATGAGCCCCCTGAGGGGGGCCCATGTATCTAACTCCCGTTGCTATTAAGTGAAAGCGTTAGCCTAATGGTCAAGGTAACGGACTTATGGATGCACGTTACGTATGGATGCTTACTGATGCACGTTACATATGTCGAGGGTCAAACGTCCTCCTGTAGGTGTGGTGTGGTAGTTAGAAGAGGGTGTGTCAGCTCAGGAGTCGTCCTCGTCACTTGACCACGGTTCAAAATTACGAGGTCCGTCACCTCAAGTAGCTAAATAATGCGACGTTAATATTCACTCGCTCACCCTGTTGCTATTAAAGCACTTCCAGTAAGATATATAAATAAACTAATTATTTATTAAAATACTATATTGAGAATGTAAATCGGAGGTTCCCAAACTTTTTTGCCTCATAGACCCCTTGACAGGTTTTTCGGTTTGGAGTGTGGCCGCGGTAGCCGAGAGGTATAGGTATCGGATCGCGGCTTGCCTGGTCACGAGTTCGAGTCCCGTACCACTAAAGACCCGCCGTGTAGGGCAGTGATGCACGTTAAATCTGTAGAGAGCTGAAACGTCCTCCTGTTGGTGTGGTGTGGTAGTTAGGAGAGGGGGGTGCCAGCTCAGGTGTCGTCCACGTCACTTGACCATGGTTCAAAATTACGTGATCCGTCGCCAAAAGCCCTCGTGTAGCTGAACAGTGCGACGTTAATATTCAATCAATCGGTTTGGAGTATACCCTTATTTACCTAATATTAAATTTTTGCAAATTCAACTTAAATGGATTTTTGATAGCAGGTATAGAGCTGCATCCTTAAAGATTTAAATTTTTAACTGTAGTGAAGTATAGTGTGTTTAAAAATTAAGAAAACCCATGTTAATTAATTAAATTAAAATTTAATTAATTCACAAGTTATTAGTTTTTAAACACTATTTTATGCATTAATTAAATGAAAATTTAATTAATGCATAAAATAACTGTTAAATAAAATAACTGAGCAACTAACAAATGCTTTTAGTGGGAGGGATGAATCTGGGAATGCAAAAACAAATTTCCAACATTTGGCATCAATCTTGTCAGGTTTAACCCTAAATATCTCCTCGGTTAATAGTGTCCAGTCTTTTTTCTTTCTTGTTTTGGAGAATGGCAAGCGCAATGAAAAACTCCTTCTCAATCGGAAAAACAATTAAAAACTTTCTCAAGATATTCCATAATGGGGAATAAATAACAGGTATATCTTTTTAAAGCCAAAATTATTGGCATCCGTTTATAAACTTAACTTTTAAGATCTTGCTTAGTGCCTATTCCTAGTGTCTAGTTCTTGTAATCTGACTTTTTTTTCAAAATGATCATATGAATTCATTGCCTATTGTGGTATTACGATAGTCAAAACATTTTCAAACCTAGTTTCAAAATCCAAAAAAAGGGCATTTAAATGTTGAATGTTGGTTAAAATCCCTTTTTCCTGGCAGATTGTCCATGACAATTGTGAAACTGGGAAAATTTGAGGTGTTCAAAATTATACTCTTTTAGCTTAATTCTGGCACACACAAGCAAGGCTGAAATGTGGTCCTTGTTTTAAAAAAAAATTGTGCTCTCGCATTGAAACTGCCAATAAATCTATTAAATAGGTAAATCTGGTTTCCACTTGATTAAATTTCCTTTTATAATTAAAATCGCAATCTGGTTTAATGAGAGCCACTATCGTAGACCCCCATTTACACCTCATGGACCTCCAAATTTTTTTCCCTCTTGAGTGGACTCCTTGGAGGTCGTCGTAGACCCCTGAGGGTCTATATAGACCACTTTGGGAAACACTGATGTAAATGATGAAGCATTTGTGTCACTAAGGTTTTTAGTTTCTGAATTAAAACAACTTCATCTACACAAGAGCTATTGTTGGTCTTCTAATTTCAAGCCACTAATAAGCGATGTATCATCTTATCTTTATATAAAGAAAAAATGGCTTTTAATTTAATATCGTAAAAGCTCCTTTAGAGACTATAAAAGAATTTTACAATACAAGAGAAAATTTTTAAAAAATTGATCTGGGAAATTTCAACGAGTTTCAGCTTAAGAACCTCAGATTTAATATCAAAAGTCGGATAGAATTATTAAGAAACATTCAAATTTTGTCGGTTTAGAATTCTATGAATTTAATCCATATGCTTTGCATATAAAGATACATTACTGTAAGGTCACATTTAGTTTATTTGCCTAGGCAAAAAAAAAACTGAGGTGAACTTTGAGTCACTTACGATCAAATTAATATAAAAGTGAGGTCAATGACTGGAGAGAATGAAAATAGTAAAAATGTATAGAATTTCTATGCGCGCGCTCCTACCAATTAAATCTAATTGAGCATTTGACCGTAAAGGGACTTTCTCCAATTTCAGTTGTATAGTTCAATTGATACAAGTAACACGGGATCACCGAACCAATTTAAGAAGTACCAAGAAGTGCAAACTTCTCGTTTGGCCCAGGAATAAAATCAATCAGATGAAAATTAATCATGCAGTAATTTTGGCTTTTATCTCAATGCGATTGTTCTACTAAAAGGGCCACCTGCCACTTTAGTTGAATAGTCTTTCAATACCTGTGTTTTAAACTATTGTAATTTAATGAGTGTAATATGATTTTAATGTCAAACCATATAAAGAGCCTCTATTTTACGAACTTTTTCCTGGAACCCAGAACATTTTGCTATTTTCTTCGTAAAATAACCTCCAAATAGCGAAGTGCTTTTTTTTTTTTAATGAACATTTTTTCTTTTGGGGGGTTTTTTTTTTTTTTTTTTTTTTTTTCGCTCCCTTTTTTCAATTTCTATTAGTTCACACTCTCTCTATATATATTTATATATCTCATTCAAAATTTCAATCGTTAATAAAATACTTTCTATTCATCCATTCAAGTTCAAATACATTTTTTAAAACTTATAGTGGATGACACTTGATGTTAATACAGTTTTTTTCAAATATTAATTCATTAATTAAGTTTAGAAAAATGAAGAAATAGAAACAAACAAAAATAATAGTCCAACAGCATATATAGAAATGAAAATCGTTCGTTGTGTCCCTGTAGCGATATGGTTAGATGGGTAGTGCGTTGGATTTCTAATCCAAAGGTCGTGAGTTCGAATCCCACCTGGGATGGCCTAATTTCTGAGAATGTGATTCCTTTTTTACCATACTATTTTATTAGAATAATTAAATTTAATTAATGAATAAGTAATAAGCACAAAACAAAAATAGTCCAACACCCTATATAGAAAGGAAAATGGAAAATTGCAAGGAAAATCGCTTTCTATTTTGTCACTTAATATTGTGATTCTGTCATACGTATATACATATTTATGTTAATTGTAAGTATTTAATAAAAAAGCTATTAAAATGAAATTTCTTTGTTGAGTAGGAATTGACTTAATTTTTTTTTTTATATATTATTCATCTACTCAAGTTCAAACACATTTTTTTTAAACTTGTAGCGGATGATACTTGATGTTAATACAGTTTTTTCAAATAATAATTCATTAATTAAATTTAATTAATTACAGTTAAAAAAAGATGTATTTCGGTTGATATTATCCCTCTAGAGATAGCAGCACTATTGGATAAAACAGCTTTTGTCAAATTTGTGATGAAGATTTAACTTAACCTGAATAATTATATGCTAGTTAGTCGTCAGCATTCCTTTTACACTGGTTTTAAGATAAATTCTTACCTATTATATTCAACTTTTGTTAAAAAATGCAATTACAAATTTAATGTGGTTGAAAAGTTTTTAATGTTAATTTATAAAAGGTGTTTTGCCACTTAATATTGTGATTCTGTCATATGTTTATACATATTTATATTAATTGTAATTATTTAATAAAAAGTAACTAAAATAAAATTCTTTGTTGACCTAAGTAAGAACTGACTTAAATTTTTTTTATACATATTACTTGTGTGTTTAAAATATATCTGGATATTTTTCAAATTATTCTCTTTTGGCACATTTTAGGGTAATCAATGGCCTTGTGAACTGTGTGTGGTTTTATCAAATGCCTAACTTACCTAGAGTAATGAAATTCAGTAATTATATATATAAATTTAAGGATACATGGTGGTAGTGTATGCTTAAAATTATTGGTTATAAAATAATGTATGTTTAAAATTACTTGCAGACTTAAAATTAGAAAATGTCGTTAAAAATTCATTAATTTTAACATAAATTTTTTTTAAAAAAAAAATTTGAAAACGTATACTGTTACTCCTAAACAATGTTTTTTCCCCCTTGTTCTCCTAGCGGATTTCTTTTTGATGGGCAAAATATATAAATGAATAGATAAAAATTTTCAAAAAGAGTGTGAATGATTACTTTTTTAAAATAATATTTAGTGTTTATGAATTTAAAATTTGTTTTATGGGGTCTCTAAAGCATATTAAAAGATGAGTCTAACGAATTTTCCATATAATGAACTTTTTTTCTGGATTTAGCTACTTCGTTAAATAGAGGTCCGACTGTAATATTAAATCTTTGGCTCTTCTTTTCCAAGTCGATTAGGTGATCGCAGTAGCCTAGTAGTCAAGGTAAGGGACTCGTGACTGGCGTGTCATGAGCTCGAACCTAGTACCGCTGAAGACCTGCTGTGCAGAGGGAGGCGATGTATGTTAAATATGTTGAGGCTCAAACGTCTACATTTGGTGTGGTGTGGAAAGGAGAGGGAGGTGCCAGCTCAAGTATCGTCCTCGTCACTTGACCTCGGTTCAAAATCTCGAGGTCCATCACCAAAAGCCCATGCGTAGCTGAATAGTACGACGTTAATATTCACTCACTCACTCCAAATCGATTAGCAACCACTGTAGCCGAGTGGTTAAGGTCATGAGCTCGTACCTAATGAGTCATGAGTTCAAGTCCTGATGCTACTCGACCCACCGTATAGAGGGGATGATGCACGGTAAATCTGTCGTGGCTCAAGGCCTTCCCACTGGCGTAGTGTGGATGTTTGGAGGAGGGAGGGTTTCCAGCTCAGGTGTCGTTCTCATCAATAGCTCTTCTATTGCTTCATGGTATGGTGTAAATTAAAAATCAACTCAAAGTCGACTATTCTTATCCATAGTTAATAACCCAGTAATTTTAATGAAATACAGCGGAATTTTTTATCCGTTTTACATTACAAGTGAAAGAAAAAAAATTATAATTTAAATTTAAGTTATAAACTAAAATGATTTTTAATCACTTATATGACACTTGTTATGGATATTACCTAAAGAAAATGGATAATTATGAAGGAAAAAAAAATATATGGTTTAGTTTTTTTATTAATGCGGCACTCTAAAGCAGTGTTCCCCAACCTTTTTATCGTCGCGGACCGGTCACCGTTTGTTAATTTTACCGTGGCCCGCTAAGGGGGAGGACGTTGATTGTTTATATTTTAGACTGTTTTGATTTAATAATTTTAATTTAATTGTATTCAATTATGACTTCAGAATAAAATATAGCTACATCAAAAAATGAATATAAAGTGGTTTAACAAGGAATATAAAGTGATTTTCATAAAAAGTAGCCCAAACCCAAGAAAAATATACCACAGTAAATAAAAGGGAAATGATTTAATGCGTCTTGTGCGCGCCGGTAGTATTTGATCCACGGACCGGGGGTTGGAGACCACTGCTCTAAAGCAATGCACTAAGAGCTTTAATGATAATCATGGAGCGACTCCCAACATCAGGAACATTGGCTGCGTTACTGTTCTTTAGTTTCTTTATGAGCGTGTGGGAGATTATAAGCTTACTTATACTCATGAGCGTTAGCCAGTGCCTACATTGATGTGACGGAGTTCATTTTGTAATGTTTCCATCCTAAATTTGTTTAATATTCTATTGGTAAGTAAGTAATATTATAATTCATATATAATACTGGTTTGATTTTTTTATGAACGTCGTATTATTAAGCTACATTAAAGCTATTGGCTACAGACCTCGTATGGATGTGGTAGTTAGGAGAGGGGGATACCAGCTCAGGTGTCGTCCTCGTTACTTGACCATGGCTCAAAATTACGAGGTCCAAAAACCCTAGTGTGAATGAACAGTGTGACGTTAATATTCATTCACTCACTTACAGACCTCGTAATTTAAAACCTCGATCAAATGACGAGGATGACATATGAACTGGAACCCTACTCATCAAACTTAAACGCGTAAATGTGAGGACTTAAGGGCTCCACAGATTTTATGTGCATCAGTCACCGTACTGTAGTGGCACTAGGACTCGAATTCATGACTTGACAACACCGGCCATGAGTTCATTAACACTCGGCTACTATATAATACACTAATCCTTCTGTTTAGAGTATTAAACTGAATGAATCGAATTTTGTAGAGATAAATATATAACAGCAGATGAATTATTCTTTTTCAACTTACCTCCTTCAAGAAAATCTTTCCGAAAAGACTTTCTATTTCTCTACCAATAATTCTTTGTACAGACGTAATATAACATTGGTTAAAAGTAGGTTTTAATTTCAATGTATAAACTAAACACTCTTTATTCACACAGATACTTCTATGAATTCTTTGATTTAATATTACGTGAGTGAGTGAATATTAACGTCGCACTGTTCAGCTACACGAGGGCTTTTGGTGATGGACCACGTAATTTTGAATCATGGTCAAGTGACGTGGACGACACCTGAGCTGACACTCCCTCTCCAACGACGTTCGGCAACAAGCTGTTGACCTTGGCTGGGGTGTTTTTATTTGAACCACCGACCTACCAGTCCGCAGTGACGCCGTGCATGCCTTAGACTACTGAGATGAAAGGAATCCCTCTTCGGACCAGTCGTTAAGGGCTTTTATTCATGTCCTTTGTTGTTTGCGACTTACAGAAGGAGGCGCCGCTGCAGACGCATAAAAATGATGGAAAAAGTTAAATGAATACTTCCGTTTCCAACATGTAGAATTAATTCCACCCACATAACGGTTCTTGAGTAGCTTTTGCATATGAACCTGTGACTCGACAGAAGTAACACCGGTCACGAGCTCGCAACCATGACCACTCTGCTACTGCAACCCTACAAAGACAACAGTAGCTGAGTGGTCATGGTCGCGATCCCATGGAGGACGTTGTCGAGTCGCGGAGTTCGAAACCTTGTGTCACCGAAGACTACCCGTGTAGAAAGTCTGATGCACGTTAAATCTATTGTGGCTCAAAAAATCCTCACTTTAGAGTGGAAGTTTAGAGTGAGTGAGTGAATATTAACGTCGCACTGTTCAGCTACACGAGAGCTTTTGGCTACGAACCACGTAATTTTGAACCATGGTCAAGTGCCGTGGACGACACCTGAGCTGACACCCCTCTCCTAACTACCACACCACACCAACGGGAGGACGTTTAAGCTCTCGATATATTTAACGTGCATCTCTGCCCTACACGGCGGATCTTTAGTGGTACTGGGCTCGAACTCGTGACAAGGCCAGCCACGATCCGATACCTTGACCACTTGGCTACCACGGCCACTTAGTAATATTGCAGGGCAGCACAAGAACTATTGGTGATATATCTCGTAATTTTGAACAATGGTTAAGTGAGAAGGAAGACATTTGAGCCTGAACCTTATGTTCTCCTAAATGCTTACATACCAAAGTAGTGACTTTAACCCTTTATTTACCGCATTATGATTTACTGCATTTTTTTCATGCAATATATATATATATATGTAATAGATTGAAGTAGTGTTGGCCGGAGTGGAAGATTATACCAATTTTGATTCAGTAATGACGTCTTCAGAATAGCTTTACCTCCTTTATTATGAGCACAATTACGTTACGTTAACCTTGAATAGACAGCGGCGTTTTGGAGGACACAACACAAAGACAAAAAAAAACCAGTAAGTATTTGCACTCTTACGTGATGGCGGCAAGCAGAGAAAGAGAGCACGATTACGTTGAATAGGCGTTTTCCTTTGGGCATCTGATTGGCTAAAATGCGCGGGCTATGGCAATCGGTTTAGCCGATTACGATTAAGATTACAACGCTTATTTTTAAACCTAAGAATTAAAGATTATTTATAGATCATTAAAGAGTTAATTAAAAGTATGTTAGAGGGAATTATTACATATTTATATATATATATGTATGTACGTATGTAATGTATGTATGTATATTTATATATCTATTTGAATCACTACATTGAAAATAAAGGGATATACATAAACAAAATAATCAACTTTGGGAAATGTAATCCGTTAGAGCTAATTAGTTAAAGATATTCAACTGTAAAATTAATTATACATACTGTTCACATAAAATAAATAGTCAAATCGTTTTCTAAGGCCTTAACATCCATTTCTTAACATCCAAAAAATAATAATAATAAATAAGACACCTTTGGACATGAACTATTTTTTCGAAACAAAAATGACAATCTTCGCAATCCGCTGAAAACGCCGACAGTTGAAAACGCAATTTCTGCTATAAAACTATTCGCCTTCCTCGCTAAAATCCTCACCATAGAACCCGTGCTGTCATATATCTTGGGAGAGTGGATTTAAAAGAATATTCCTGCTAAGTATCATCAGAGTATTCGTAAAAATGGTTATTCTATGTAATTTTAAAGTGAGTGGTACTTATAAGTACCATCGGTAGATAAAGGGTTAAGCCCCAACAGATTAAACGTCTATTATATAGCCCATTGTATAAAGTTTCTTGAGTAGAATCTCTCATGATTCCCCAGCCCATAATTTGACTGAAACAACGCCTCGTGACCATGATCATTTGGCTACCATGGCCGCCAAATCTGTAAAATAATACTTTCAACTAACCGAGGACTTAGGGAAGTTAAACCTAAAATTGAAAAAATGTACAAAATCTAACTCCAAAGGTACACTGTAAAAATATATCATTGATGATGCTATCTGTGTTGTTACTTTTATTTAATTCAGTAGTCTTGAAAAAACTGGGCACTCTATAACCTGACAGTCCGGATTACTCGGCCACACCCTTGTATGTCACAAAACCCACAAATTATTGCTGCTGTCACAGTTAATGAAAAAGTGCCGGTAATGAGAAAGACGTTAACGCGGTGAGGACACCGTACAAACTCGTAAGGTATCACATAGTGAGGGATTAAAGGCTGTCGAAACCGTCCTTCAATTTGAACAAGGTGCATCAGTAGTGGACGTAGAGTGGAGTACGGAAGACAACTGGACATTACACATTTCTTTAAAAAAAAAGTAGCCAATTTTTGCAAAATCTGCTTGTTAATTTTCATTATATATATAGATAGCTTTTTATCTTCATGAAGTATTTTTCTGAGGTATGTCTAATCAGGTAAATTACTGCATATTATGTATTCATTAATTTTCATTTTTTTATGTAGTGAATCCTCGAAGTACGAACTTTTTCTTTGCTTAAGGGTATTTGGAAAGTTTATTTATAATTATTATTATTATTTATTTATTTTTGTTGTATGTATCGTTTGTTTGAGAATACAAGTGCAGAACAGTATTTTCTGAGGAAAAATTCGTACTTATATATATTTTTTAATCCCATTCTTGAGATAATCCGGCATTTTCACAAACTCGGCTACTCATTGGTCCACATTAAACTGAGTTTTTGGGGCTCTACTGTCTTAATATTTATTAACTTGTTAGGGGTATACCGAAATGCAAATAAAAAATATAAAGAAAATTGTTTTCAGAATTGATTTATAAAGAAAATTCTGAAATGCATACTAAAAATATCTGGCCTTAAATATTAGAGAGAAGTATATTTTTTAGTTAGTAATTGTGTATCAACTGCTGTAAAATATTCAAACAATGAAACTTAAATTCAGTAGCACTCACAAACCTCTCATAAGGGGGAAGAGGTTTATTTTCTAAAAAACACTTAGATTAAAGCCCCGAGGCATAATTTCTACGGTAAAAATTAAAAATATGTTGTGTGTGGTCTATGGGGGGGGGGGGGGGAAACTCCAAACCTTACCCTTGTGTACGCCACTGTTTAAATGAAGTTCAATGGTAGTGAATAACACACAAGATCTTTTATTTCTCTTATTATTTTTTAAACTAAAGAAATTTTTCTGGAAAAGTGTTTTTAAGATTCCAGTATGAGTAACTGGTCTGAATCTTTCCGTATCCTGTGTGGTATATTGGAGGAGGAGCTTGAAAACAATTAAGGTAGTATGCCCAAGGCACTTTAATTCTCAGTTTTCACAAATGAATGCGAAAAACAAGTTGGAAATTAAAGCTGTTTTACTTAAATTTTTTATCAACAATGCGGATATTTTACTATTTAATCAACCCGGACCAACAAGTACTCTAAACCCGGAAGGAGCCTAAAGGGTCACTTCTTGTCCTGACGACAAACCGGCAATTTTAATGACAGCTATACATTACCTCATTTCACTCAAGGTCAAAATTTTCTAAAAATAGTGAAATGGTATTGATAAGGAGAAAGGCTAAACTGGTTTTTTTTTCTTTTCTTTTTTATGAGAGCCCAGGAGAGCTGTGGAGAAAAAATAATAATAAAGTAAAAAACCTGTAAACCTCCTTTAGCGTTGGCCAAATAATATTACCTTTATCGAAAGTTTATTTCTATCCTGTTGGGGTCAGGATATTTTTATCGTATATAACCGAATGACCTTAAATCCTACAATACTCTCTAATTTAGAGATATATAAATTAAATATTGCCCTACCTCACGAACAGCAAGACTGATTGTCCTCGTGTGATAGGTGTTCGATCAAACCACGCAAGAGTGGACATATGAGATGGTATGGTCTTTTGCTTTTGTATTTGGTTCTTTTCCTCATCTTTAATTTTTTTATAGAGTTAAGAATAATATATAAGATTTAAAAGTTTGAATTTATGTATATTATTGAAATATTTGTAAAGCCATTACTTGTTACATTAATCTTGTTTCAGGGAATATAAAATCACACTTTGTGAGAAGTTACTTTATTAATTTGATTATTATACCACATTCAAAGTGTATACCAATTAGTTATCTCAGAATCCAAAAGGTTATGTAGAACTTAAAGCTCTTGAACTTGTTTTATTAGCCAGATGAATAAAGAGGAGTTAAGTGAGAGAGTGATACGATAGAGACCTCGCACATTGAGAAATCTTATTACTAAGGAGCTTCAACTGCATTTGTCTTTTCAAACTTTCGCTTCTGTGAAAGAAAAATTTTGGTAATTGGATTAAAGTGTATTTAAAAATAATTTTACGGGTAATCCTTTTTGGGATTATGACGTTATTTTTTAAGAAATACCTTTGAAACTGTTCTAGGTAAAAATTCTAATAGCAATGACAAATAATGCAACTCTAAAGTAAAATTCAAAATGCATCCAGTTCTATTTGGCATTTTTAATTGAATTCATTGCAAATAATTACCCCCTTTTTTTTTAATTGTCTTAACGCATTTTTAATATCTTTTAAAGGGAAAAAAAATTGAATATATCATTTTCAAAGCTAGCATGTGTTTTACTTTTGAAGAGAGAGAGAGATGAGTGTCGGATATTTATTCATAAACAAAGATATACAGTAGAGTCCTGAAAACTTGATCTAATGTGGACCGAAGGGTGGCTGAGTTTTGTTAAAAGGCTGGGTTATCGAGAATGGGATTAAAAAAAGAATAAGTACGAGCAGTAGCGCACACAGGAATTTTTCAAGGGGGTGTCCGGGGTTGAAAGTTCACCGTTCTTGTATCATACTATTTTTGCTTGTCAATTTTCAGGAACAAAACACAGTAAAAACTAATTATTGAGTAAATAATTAGCATTAATTAATAAAATTAATCATTAATAACAAATATTTAATTAAATTTTACGTAAAATCGGAAAAAAATCAAGGAACCCCCCTTGTGTGCGCCACTGAGTACGAGTGTTTCTTCAGAAGATATTATACACTTATATGTATTGTTTGCTAGTGAATACAACAGAAAATAAACTGCCTAAATACCCTTAACAAAGGAAAAGTACGAACTTTATGAAGGCATATACTATTTACTACATGAAAATGAAAATTAGTGAATATATAGAATGCAGTAATTTACCTGATCAGATACACCTCGGAAAAATACTTTACGTAAGCATAAAGCTGTCTATAAGGAAAATTAAGCAGCCGACTGACAAAATCTGGCTACTTTTTTTAAAAAACGCACATGGAGATTTTTCGACCAGAACTGTATGACCGAGTTATCCGGACTACCGGGTTATCGAGTGCCGAATTTTGGGGACTCGAAATCGCCTTCATTCAAATTTATAGCTCTACAAGCCATTGTATTTGTAATTTATACAAGAATGCGTGTGTGTGTTCTTCAGTTACATTTGAAATTCAGTCAAACAATCCTTTTTTACAAAAATTCATAATAATAATTGCAAAATATTTCTTTTTTGTTATGGTTACAGTATTTAGATTCTGGACAAGCACACAGTTTTTTTACTCCAAAGTTTTAGAATGAAAATTATATACATGCTGCTTTAGTTGATTTTCTTCAAAAAAAATTTTTTTTTATTTCCCTCTTTTATCCAATTGTACAATGGTACTTGTATAATTGAATCAAGGAATGCAGAATGTAGAAAATAAAACATTTTCGAACAGTGTTTATATATATTAGCAATTTTACAAATTGTGTTTCATTTTACTAAATAAAAATAACATTTTAAGGGTAGGATATATGATAAATTTATTACTGCTGCTTGTGCACATGTGATTTAATATCCCACAATTTGTGGATACAACTTGTCATAATGTTTCCCCACAATTAGGGTTTTTTAAAAGAGAAAAACCAGAAAGTGTAATGAGAAAAGTGCGTGATTTCTACACATTTGTTAGTAGACGGGCTTGTAGATGCCGTATGATACAGACGTTTGAAAAAGAGTTATGGAGAAAAAATGGGACAAATGCAAACGCCTTGTGAACGTTGACTAGCCTTTAATGATGTCAATTCACAGTGATACATACCTTGGATCATACTATATTAGTCTATTTTTAACTTTATTAAAATCGAAATACACCAAATCGAAAAATCATCCTATATATTTCAGAAATAAAAAAATATCCCTTCCAACGCTACATATTCAACCAAGTGCTTTACATAGTTTAAATGATGTTGAAATTGATTATTGGTATATTTATTTATATCATCAATAGCTCTTTTGAAGTGAAGTATATAAAATGAATGAGAAGAGTTTCTTGTTTGGCGGAAATCATAGTCGAGTTTTTATTTCACCCGCCCCCATTGTGTAGAATAATTTAATAATAATGTTAAAAACCTCGCATGGCTTAATGTACAAATTTGTACGTGTTTAACAATTTTTATAATTGTATAAGTCAATTGAATGCAGCTTAGAATAACTAAATCTGTTGCCAATATATCGTGTTATGTAACTGTAGTGGAAAGTATACTCAAAAATATTAATTTTTCATTTCTTTGGCAACAGTGTCTTTAAAATTAATGTTCTTCAATATCTCTGTCGAAACCCAAATTGATACCCGTAGTCTGATTTTCTTCTTTTAGAAAACAACTGAAGAGGTTCTCGTCACATGAACTTTGAATTAAGCTATGACGTTTTTGTTGTGGTTGTTTCTGCCCGCTTCGGAATTGCATAGTGACGTCGATGAAACTAAACAATAATTTAATATAAAAAAAAAAGAACGTATTATAAAGTATTTGAGTTGTAGGAACTCTCTAGAATGTAGAAAAAAGCTTTCAATTTTTAATTACATTAAACATTAAATTAATGATCTTTTATCTGAATTTATTTTAAGAAAATTCAAACAAAAGCCTTACAATTTTGTCATTATTTTTGAAAATATTAATTGTTAAAGGAATAATTTAGGAATTTGTTTTATTTAAAACAAACTTATAAGCGATAACTATTATCTCTCCAATAAAAAAAATTCTTTATCAGAGTAATATATAATTGGAAAAAAATATTAACAAAATTATAAGCTGGATATAAGTAAGAATTAAGAATTTTGATAAGTAAGAATCGGATTATACAAAGACTCGTGATCGGATTGAACGCTGATAGAATGGTGTGTGAAGGATTAGACTAAATTATCGGTTAAATGCATTTATTTTAAAACAAAATGTATCCATAATTAGAAATTAATATTAATTACAACTGATAATCAACACAAAAAGAACTGTATATATTGTGAAATGACCAGAACTTCATAAAATCTCATTCAAATTGTATTTTAAATCAAGTGTATGTATTATATATATATATATATATACACATACATGCACTTGATTTGAATTTGATATATACAATAAATAATACATAGCTCCCTCCAACAAAAAGTATCTGGCAGTAATTTAATCAAATACTTAAAAAAAGTCAAATTAAAAAAAAAACCCGATTAAAATTTTTAAAAAGACAGAAAAATAAGGCCAGTTTGTTAATTTTATATATGAGGATTTGACATTTTTTTCTGCCTGTGGTGGTGTAAATAAATGTAAACTTTTGACTTTTTTCAGTAATGCACTTATTCCTGATCGTCTTGTTCCAGAAAAATTTCTTGCAAACTTTATCAACATTTCATTTGTTTCCAGAATATTAGGATAGTGTCTATTGAACTCAATTAAATGTTAGGATTTCTAATGTTAATAATTTATTTCATCACATCGTGCTCATTCCTTTATTTTTTTTTCAAAAAAAATAATGATTGCTCATCTGTATTAAAGAAAACATACCACACCTGTAGTTCTGTTGCAACTATCTAATTTGTAGCGCTCTAAATCATTTTTAATTGCAACATTTTCACACACGCATTTCTTCACACTCGTACAAAAAAAGTTGAACTTAAAAAAACCAATGATTGAAAAGTTTCCTAAAATTATTTCGCAATTTATCATAGGATTTGTACATCGCCCATCCCTTTAATTTCTTTCGAAATCCATGAATTATATCTTCCATTCGATCTCTTTTACACGATTGTTTTTGCTCGAAGTAGAATCGAAGTTTACGAAATACACTGATTCTCTCTGATGGAAACTGGTTATTTTTTGATAAAAACTATAAAGCCATTCTTTGTAAAATAAGTCCAGTGCTTTCGAAATCGAGGTTAATCGAATGGAGAATTATTGTGTATTTTTTTTTTAGTTTTGTTTTGGTAAACGCCCTAAAATATTGCTCACTTTTTCCGTCTATGTAACGAGTATAACCGAGATTTCTAATGTGCCAGCACAGTCAAATCTTCTAAAATTAAACATATCTGGGAATATATTATATTTTTGTGTTTGTACTTATAATTTTATAAGCAAAGGTTCTCCAGTCACATAATATATAAGGTAAGGTAATCTTTCAGTTAACTTATCATTTTTAAACAAACTCTTTCTGCCTTTTTTCCTTAGTGTAAATATATCGCACATCTGCTACAAATTTAACGTTTAAGAATCACTCCAGTATCTGCATCCAATGCCGAATTAAGCTCATTTCGGGCTCTGGGTGCAGAAGATCTACAGGCCCCCTTGGCACTGGAGGGTCGAAATTTATAACCAGAAAATCTGGTTAAGTCTAGCTTATCCGGGCCCCTGGACGCCCGCTCCAAGCGCACAGTGGATAAACCGGCACTGGTACTAAGAATATATTAAAATAATTTTTTAACGATTAAATCGCAATTTATTAATATTTACTATGAATTACAACGCAAGTGTTTGCAGCAGTGATTGGTAAATTCTTATTTTAAAATTAAATATAGTATGTAAGTAGTTTTTTGAAATTGATATAAACACCGCTATTTGCTAAAAAAAATTTAAAAAAATACTGGTTTATTATACTCATAAGCAAACAACGATTCTCGAAGTTAATAGATTCCACACTATTAATCAGATATACCATAAAACTTCGTTTCCTCTTTTTTTTTAATTCTTCAAATAAATTTTTATAATTTGTTGAACATTCATTTGCATAGCAAATTATCGTCTAGAGTAACTATAATGAGAATTCCATGCATTCAAATTGAAAAATTCTCATTTCAATAAATAAATATTTTGCTTTTTATTTATTGTAACTTATAAATATTGTAACGAAAAAGAGAGACCAAAGTAAAAAAAAGATTAAAATAAACATTTTTCTTTTTTGGTTTTTAGTCACAGAACCTTGCACACAAAACACTTCCGCACGAGCCGTTATTTCACAACAACTCGGTAACTGTAGCAAATACTAACAACAAATGATGGATGACTGAAGGATTCTTGGTCCGTTGCATTTCTTTAGTTAAAATATTTTATGCCTTCATTTTGATAAAGATACAAATTCAGCTTTATTCAAAATATTTGAATGGATCAGTTCAATGGATAAGACTAAATAAGCCCGGGTCAAAAATTCTAGTTTCAGCCAATCAGCAACTTTGTAAACGTTTGTTGGAGAGAATGCTAGTCATTTTACAATGGTTCCATCCGAATAAATTCTGGTGATTTGAACGGAAAACGGGAGTTAACGGGAAAAGATTGTAACTGAGTAGACTGGTTTTAGTGGGCGCAACACCTGTTTGGAGGCATTTAGTTGCTGATATTACATTTTATTAAATGTGCTCTGAATTAGTACTAATAGGCTTGTATTAAAAATATTGTGGTAATTGTATGATAATCTGAAATGCAATAGAGACAATATTTGCATCGTTACCAATGTAAGTACTGCTGACTTTTTTTCTCTTCCGCTTTTTATAATGAACGAGGTGAAAACATAAATTATGTTTTTAAATTACTAATATAAGATAAATGCGCGTACATCCTTTTGTGAATAATTATTAAAATCACCATCAATCTTTTTTTGTTGTCGATTAAAATTCCTGGAAGTTTATTCATAATTGAATGAATATGGAGAAAAATAGCTTGTTTTGGTTGTTGTTTTTTTTTTCGTTCAGTCTTTATTTCAATACATTTAAGTAGGATGGCCATGTCCTGATAAATATTAGAATTCGAAAATAAACATTGTTACAAAAAAAAGTAGGACTCTATTATCGAAAGTAGGACAGGTAGTAAGCCTTCTGGTTCATTTGCAACAAACTTGTTTTTGTGAAGAGAATACCCTCCTGCATACAAAGCATGCTTTTGCAGACTGATCTGCAAAGGTACCCCTTTAAGAACAAAGTTAACCAAGAAAAAAAAACAATTCATTTTATCAATTTATCATTAGAAACAAACGGACTAAAATAAACAAAGTTTATAATTAAAATATTTTCTGACGTAAGTTTAAACATAAATTATTTAATGGCACTACTTTATTTCTTATCTTAAAATCTTTATGAGAAGTACTACCAATATGCTTTAGAAAGAATTTTCTATCGAATATGTTCCTCCTTAAAACTCATCAGTATGAATTTAAAAGAATTTCAAATACTAACATTTTACACGTGTCTATTTATTTTCATAGTTTATGGCTCCGAAACATCTGGAATCAGTTTTTTTTCTTTCAGAGAATTAAAATTATTTTACGCATTTGGTTGATTTTCGAAATAAATCACTTCTAACGCTTCGCGAATACCAGAAAAAAAAAAACCGGTTTTTTCCATAATTAAATTTAGTCGAGCATCGCTATATCCTCTTCACGATCGCAACAGCTAGTTGGTCGAAAAACTCCAAGGCGGATTTTTCATGGCAGGGCTTCCTGTGTTCTTTCTTTTCGGAACTCTTGAAATTAAATTTCGCCACCGCTAAGTTTTTTCCCTCCCCTTCGCGAACATTTTTATTGCCGTAACTCGATTAGACAGAATTATAAGAAAGTAGTTTGGGAACAATGCAACTTCAGTTCGTTGACCTGCAGTACCTAAGTCAAGGTGAACTGATATGACCTGCTTCCTAGTGAGTGAATCTCACCCTGTGACCGGGCTCTGAAGGTTACTCGGTCTTTCCGCAAAATTGAGCTTTTCTCGCTCACTGTCTACCAGAGTAACTTCTGGCTTTCCAGGCTCAAGATTCAGCCTACCGTCACCAACGCCTACAGCAAGGTTTATGAACTTGGTCAACTCTTTTCTCTAATAAAGCTATGAGATCTTCAGTAATGACTCTCCCATCTGCTTTTCTGTGTGTAAGGTACTTAATTTCTTTATATTTTTCATAACTTCGTCCCTACAACGTTGTTGTCGAAAGGCTACTTTTTCAACCAATCGTTTGTTTACGTTGATGTGTTTGTTTATTTCGTCGTTTTTACTATGTTGCCCACACAGAATGGCATCGCAGAGTCCGATTGCCAAAGAGCTAGTTTAGTTTCTGTTTAACTAATTAACGTAGAATAATATCTTAGATATAATTATAGTGATTACCACTGGATTTTTCTTTCGTATATTACATACTTCATGCATCAGGAATGGTATATGGTATTCATTTTTTATATTTCAATATATATTTTGCGGTAGTATTGATTTTCTGAAGTCATTTTTATCATGCTAATTTTGAATTATAAATTACTAAAAAGTTTTCGTTTTCCTAAAAAAATGGATAACAGTATTTTAGTAATTTCATTGTTGATGGATAAGCTTGTTTTTTTAAATAATACTCAAAGCATTTTTTAAAGAAATACGTTTCTTTATTTTTTTTCTTTTTCGATAAAATTTTTGTTATATGTATGTTCAGATAGCAGGACTTAAAGTTGTATTGAATGTATAGTTTTTAATGATGAAATCCCAGTTTCCCTCCTTAAAATAGGAATTTTTTCGCTATTTGGACAGTCCATTTTAATTAAAAAAGTTACGTTTGGCTGAAAATTTAATTTTTTGTGGAAAGAAAAATAAACAAATCATTTGTAATGTTACAGAAAAATCAAGCATATTTTCAAACACTTGAATTTTAACGTTTAAGCGTTAGAACAGTAGAGCGAATTTTTAGTTTTAAAATTGATCGATGGTATGTATAATGTACTCATCAAATAAGACTAAAGAGTTATTCGTCCGATAGATTTCTTTTATTATTAAAAAATGCAATATTTTTTGTTTCTATAAAATATTCAAATGTAGCGATACACTTTAGTAACTGAGTTAATTTTTAAAGAAAAATTTACTTTTTCTTATTTGTATCGGATATAAGCTAAATTCTTGTAGATTTTAATGCCGTTATTATTGTTTTTTTCCCCAAAATTGGAAGAGAAATTTTATAAAAATACTAATGTCTTACATCTATTAATCTGTTAAAAATACTTTTTCTTAAAGTTTGAGAAAAATATTTTGGCCCATGCAGTACTATATTACGTAAATATAATTCAAATCATCTTGATCTATCCATCCACATTTTCTCATTATTAAAAGAGGTTCTGAAGATTCACAGAACACGCAGAATTTATTTTATTCTTTCAATCGTATTTTCTAGAACGAAAAGTATTAAATACGGGGAAAATGTGTTTTTTAAGAATTTTAAAATGCACTTGATATTTATATCTTA
Organism: Trichonephila inaurata madagascariensis; assembly: GCA_019973955.1. NCBI lineage: Eukaryota > Metazoa > Arthropoda > Arachnida > Araneae > Nephilidae > Trichonephila > Trichonephila inaurata. The sequence goes on along the minus strand of BMAV01017675.1, from coordinate 275,696 downwards.
AGACTTATAAGTTGTTTTTTTTTCTTTGAAAACTTTTTTTTTTTCTGAAAATTGATTTATAATTATTTGATATTTTTCAATTGCTAATAATAAATTAAAATAATGAATGTCACGCCTGTATTTTTATTTGAAAAGAGTAGAAAATCGTAGTTTTTACAGAACATTAAATGTTTTGAAACTCTCAAGTCTGGAAAAATTTCTGACGCATATTGAAAGTTTAAATAGAATCTTCCGCACATTTAGTAGCGAAAGACAGATTATATATATATATAACTTATTCTAGTTAATATTTGCTTTCGAAAAAAAATTGCTGATGAATGACATTCTAATGTGCTTATATCTTTTATATACTGAATAACATGTATCGAAATCAATACTCAATGAGAACGAAAAACCAATAAATTAAATACGAGTTTTATTTATTATTTCACTGTTTTACCTCGGATATTTTTGTTTAATCAGTTGAAAAGTCAAATTTGCATGTATAACATAGTTTTTTTTCTTTTTCTTAGAACTTCCCACAATCAGACCTGTGCCTTGTTCAAATCGTATGACTGGTGAGAGTGGTATCTGTACGTTCAACTGGTCGTGTATCAATGTGGCCCATGGTGTACACATCGGCCCTTGCGTGGACCGATTCTTTGTTGGCACCTGCTGCAAAATCCCCCAAGGGACCGAACTCAACAAATCCGACACCTCAAACCATGGCGTCGGACAAGGAACAAGAAAAATCGGCCAAATGCCCACATATACTCCAATTCATAACACAGTGGCCTCAAAGGTTCAAGAAGAAAAATTAGATGAAATCAAAGGAGTACCTTTAATTGACATAGGCCATTTCAATGTCACCTTTAATCCTATCGATTATTATAATATTCATAACCTAACAACCATTGTTCATAGCCATGATTCATACAAGGCAAACAATTCAACCAACATTAAGCAAAATTCATCTTTGGACCAATTGAACTATTCCTCATCATTAACACCCATTAAGACGCAAATAGCATCTGCTTCATTCATCCATAAAATATTTTTTTCGAATTACAGTGGTTTTGCATCAAATAAAGAGCCGCTTAATAAAACTATTGTTTCAACAAACACTCATCAATGGAGTCACGAGGTCCAAATATCAAATCATTTGAAGAACAGCACAAATACTGATGTATCTCATCAGAAAAATACAACTACATTAGATCATAATACGAAATTGCCAGCCCACTTGGAATCACTCCATGACTTAGGAAAACTCACAACCAACCACGAAGCACATGATCAGAGGAAGCCTCTCATTCCGAATCAGCAACATGATAATAGGAAACCTATGGTACCTCAGCCAGATCATGACTTACGAAAGCCTGTGGGTCTTGAAGAATCCCATGATCAACGATGGCCTGTACTAGAAGATGGATCGCACGATTTACGATGGCCTGTGTTAGATGAGGAGTCCCATGATTTGCGCACCCCAGAACTAGATGAAGTTTCATCTAACCAGAAATTATCTGTGTACCATTTATTTAAATGGGCTGGTAATACGGACAATTATTTCGATAAAACTGCGTCAAATGTGCATTACTCAAATGCTATCCCTGTGAAAGAAACTAAAACTACGACAGCGAAAACTTCATATGCTTCATTTATTACACCAACAACGAAACCTATTCTTCCCCCAATTTTTCCGTCATCATTCTCCACTAAATATAATTGGCTTAACTTCAAAGAAACAGCTACTACAGAAGCAACTCCCACTGCTTCCATTGAACCAAGTTTCATTAGTACTACTCCAAACCCTTCCCTTTTTATTCGTCCTGTCTCTTCTAGACCATTGTACGAAACTTTTCCGACAATTCCTGAATCGAAGACCACCAAGACTTATACCAAATTCAGTAATTTTTCTCAAGGTAATTAATATTCTTTTTTACTTTTTTATATGCATTTTAACTAATTAATATGCAATACTCACAATTAAAATGTAGAACTTATGTGTTTTATATCCTACCACACATTAAACATTCAAAACTTTAAATAGGAGAAAATAAGCGCGATTGGGGTATTCAATGTTTAAGAATACTATGCGATAGGACTTGTAAATATATATTCAGTTTTCCCTCCATCATTTAAACTCCTCATAATTTATCGATGGCAATAATTTAAAATTTCTGAAAAGTTACCTGTTTCTCAAAATTGAATACGTAAATAAAAAAATAGAGTGTGTTTTATTGAAATATGATTTTCTGCTGTAAAATATATTATATTCACACACACAACACACACACACAACAAAATTATTATATCAAGATTATATTCAATAACATTATAGTTTTATTCTAAATTGCTAATTTCGGAAGAATTTTTGTCTTATAGAACTGATTCTGAAAAGAAAGTGCAGTTATCCACAAACAAAAACATTCAAGTTTTTAAGTCGACAGTATACGGCTTTATTTTTTTAATAAAAATATTTTAAAATATACTAACGAGACACTTTCAAGATTTTTTTTTCCTTAAAAATAGTTTCACTGTCGTAAATTGTTAGTTTATAAAATATTTTGTTGCATAACATCAACTTCTTCTTCTGAAAGAAAATTCGGTTTTTATATGTAATTAATTACAATATATTTTTTAATCTCAAAATGCCCTTTTTTAATCAATAAAAAGCTACACTAATTTTAAAATTAACTGATTGTTATAAGTTAAACTTAACATATGTTTGTTGTTGTCTAGTTTTTCGTATTAACTGCTATGTGAATTAAGAATTTATATGGGCTTCACATTTTGTTTATTGATTTATTCTTTCCAATAGTATGTGGAAGACCTAGAACTACTGCAACAGCGAGAATAGTTGGGGGAAGAAAATCTCGTTACCTACGATGGCCTTGGATGGTACGACCATAATTGACTCTTTTAATGATTCATCAAGTTCTTCATGAAATTTTGCAATTCACTTTAATCTTTCTAGACTGTAAAACTAAAAATTTCTTTAAAAAATTTTAAAAAGGAAAATGTCATCAATTCATCCTTTGTTTATTAATATATTTTACTATTTAGATTTCTTTACGTCGTTTGGAAGGAAACACTTACAAACACAAATGTGGAGCTACACTTCTTAATCAATATTGGGCAGTTACAGCGGCACATTGTGTTGATGGGTAAGTTTAAACTAGTTAAATATGTTTTTATAGCTAAAAAATACAATATTAACGCAAAATGTTACTTGAATAATGTTATATTTTATATAAAATATGTACTTGTTTCTATTTCCTGTTCAGTAAACAGCCTATTGATGTGGTTCTGCGTCTAGGAGAACACAACTTTCGAAGAGCAGATGAAATGCATCCTCACGTTGAACGTCGGATATATGTAATGGTTATTCATCCAGAATTTGACCAGATTACATATGAGAACGATCTGGCTTTGTTGAGGTTCCAGGAACCTGTTCAGCTCCAAGCCAATATTGTTCCAGTCTGCTTACCACATGATGTGGACGATATCACCGGTCGGATTGCTGTTGTTACCGGATGGGGAAGATTATCTGAAGGTAAATACTATGTAAAGCTGTTTTTATCCAGACTGACAATGCTTAATGCAGAAGCGAAAATAGTATTTGAAAGATTTGGTAGTTTCGGGGTAATTATGACTCAGAAAAAATGTTAAGTATTGAGTTTTATTACAGTATCTGAGAATTTTAAAAAACAAAAATGAGATTAGTTTTGATTTTACGAATTTAAGAATTTAAAAAAATAATAAGAGAAATTTAGAATCGTACTTACATGTATCGAAGGGCAAGTTTTTTTGCAACAACAGTGCAATCCCAGTTAACTGAGCAAATACTTATTTAATGTTAAAAACTTCATTGTAATTGTAAATTTGGAGTTGGAAGTTTATTGAAGAACTGATTTTTTAAAATGAAATTTATAATTTATAAATAAAAATAATATAATAGATATTTCCAAAGCTGACAAATGGTTAGCAAATTATAAAATGTACATAATTAAGAACAATATTCTGCCCAAATTTTTAATATCTTCTTACATCCTTAAAGTATGAGTTAGCATTTGAAAAAATAAATTCCAATATGAAATCTACCTGCTGTGTAACGAAATTGTGTGTGCCCATTAACTTAAATTGGGCAATTTAAGCATTACTGAAAATAAAGTGTATTGTCTAGCTAAATTGAGAAAATATAGTTACATTACAGCATTTAAGTATTCTTAAAATTTTTATCCTTTTTTCTGTTTTTTATGCGGTCGAGGAAGCTGAATGGTCATAGTCGGGAGCTTATGGCCGACGTTGTGTCAGTCGAGCCATGGGTTCGAGCCCTGATGCTATTTAAGATACAATGAGTAGCGAAACCGATGCACGGGATTTATTGAAGCTCAAAATCCTCACATTGGTGTGGTGTAAAGTTTTGGAGAGTAGGCTATATGAACTCATACATGTCATCATCGTCAATTGACCGTGGCTCAGAATTAGGAGGTTCGTCGCCATCACACCTGGTGTTGTTTCAGACATATCGCTGAACTATTCTTTGATTACTACGAATTTTGTATTTATTTTTACCAGCTCAAAAGGTCTATCTCGAATTCGAAATCAGGAAATTTGAAGGCAAATTGATTTGTCAAATTTTTTAAGACTTTAAAGCATTAAGATATTTAACCGAATTTAATGCACTGAAATTTTTAAATTGATTAAACTGACAGCTTTGAGAACTGTTTATTTAGTAATAATTCTAATCTTGTTGACAGATAAGAGACTTTAATATTTTTAGAATGGAACGTTAATGTTCATATATATCGATAATTATTTCTATATATATTCAAAAATAAAATAAAAATAATAAAATGATTTTATATTGTATCAAAGGAAGGATATGTATTTTTTTCTTAGAAGGAGACCTACCATCTTCCTTACATGAAGTACTTTTGCCTATTCTATCGAATGAGGAATGCGAGCAAATGTATTACGAGGCTGGCTTTAAGGAAAATATCCGGGACGTATTTGTTTGCGCAGGAATCTCAAATGGAGGATTAGACGCTTGCGAAGTAAGTACAAGTTTCCTTTTTTTTCTCAAAATTTTATGTGTAGTCCCGATAACATCTTCTAGAATAATTGATGTTTTAATGAAATTTCACAGGAACTGATACAGATTATAGATAATCAGTGTGATCCCCAATTTCTTTATCGAGATTTTGATTTACTAAAAATTAGATTCCAGCTTGGTTATCTTTCAGCTTTAAAAAACGAATTTTACAAATAATAATAAATAAATAAATAAATAAAATAAATCACACACACATACTGGAAACTTTTGTAACATAACCATGAACAGCAATATTTTTCGTTTCATTTGGATGTCAATTTTAATTTCATATTTTTTTAAAAATATATATATATATTTATATATTTACCGTTTTGCCTTTCACACATACAGACCTTACCAAAAATTTCTGCTGCTCTAATCTGGCATTTTTTTTCAACCGTGAATAGGATTTTTTTTTCAATTATTAAATACGGAATTAAAACGTAACCCGAAAAAGCTTTGTTTAATATCAAGAAACTTGTATGTATTAAAAGAGTTGCGTAGAAATTACAAGATGATCACTGCGAGGCGGCAGTGATTTAAATTTAAGTTAAAAAGGAACAGTTCTCTCTGATACAAGAGTATAATATGTGGTAATTAACAATCAAAAGTTAACTTTTAAGACACGAGGCTTACGGTAAGTAAAAATTTGATACTTTGTTGATGAGAAACAATGGCCAATGTGGGTTTTAAAGGTATTGTAGCTTAATATTTTTTTATTTTATTTCATCTGGTATTGTTTTACTGTATATAAAATGTTGCCATGATTGTTAATATTTTCTTATATATGCAGATAGTCTCTAATAATTTTGCATCTTTCACGCAATAAATGGTATAAATGAGTTTTTCTGTATTTTTTTTTTTTTTTTTTATTTTGTTTCAAAATATTTCCATTAGCAAACGAAAATAATTAGTTCTACTACAATGTTTTACCTCATCATCGTAGGAAAACTAATCGATGGCACAATTCTTTCACATCTAGATATCCGTGAAGCAAGTTGCCAAATCATACCCTTTTCATTATTTTATGCATCATTTTCACATATTTTTTTCCTTAACCTGAAGAAAAAACCCCAACGCATTTCTTTCCTTTATTTATTTATTAGCTTTCATCTGTAAGTTTGTATCTCATCTCACCAAATCATTTCGGTATCTTAATCTCTTAAAAATAATTATGTAATTATTTTTAGAAACCGTTACAGTTAATTAGTCATTATTCAGTATTTCAACTTCCTGTTTAAAACACGTTTACCATTTAGTTTTTTTTTCTTTTTTTTTTCCTTTCTTTTATGCTTCTTGTTTTTCAGGTTTATGTACTTTATTTTATTTTTCCATCGTTGAGGTTGCTTTTTCAAAGCCGTATATTTGTTTCAGGCAATAAAGGATAATGCAAGGGAAAGAATTATTGTACAAACTTCATATCTCTCTCAAATATTGACCCTAAGTATCTTAACCCAATGTAAATTCAAATGATTTCAACATAATGAATGAATTAACAATAATCGTTTAAGAATAATAGCTATTCAGTGATTGGGAAAACCTTCTAAACAAGTGCTAAAAAAAGTACATAAAAAAATAAAATTATCTCGTGTGCAAAATGTTTGATTGGTTTTGAGTAATCTAAGCTTGCTATTTAATATTTGTTTAAAAAGCACATAGTTATATATCGCTTATATAATAAACTCTACAAAATAGTAAGTATAAGGTACTGGAAATTTATGGCTAGATCTACTTCGAAGCTGATATGTGTACAATTTGACGTAACCTAAGCTATAATTAATTGTAATTTTTTTTCATTTTCATGACACGTTTTTAATCGTTTAGAGCAAACTTTATTGAAACTGAGAAAAAATACTTTTTAAGAAGAAATATACCGCATGTGGTTTAAGTTACAGAATCATTGAATGTTTTTTATGAGCTTTGTTATAGCTCATAGAACATTGCTTCTAATTCGATTGTAATTTAATTCCGAAAACAAAATTTCTGTTATCCTACAATCTTAAAGTTAATTAATTTGATCTTGAAATTTATGAAGATACTTGTGTCTGTGTGTGTGTGTGCTTGTGACGACACTGAATTATGTCGTCAAAGAAACTTCATATCAGAAGGATCGACAATAGCAAGGAAATCTTTTGGTTGATTGAACGGAATTACGTTACATAGGTCATACATGTTAAAAGATTTTAAGAATAGGGAAGGACTTTCTCATTATTATCTTCCTGTTTCAATCTTCTGCCTTCGATCTATTTTATCGTAATTAAATGGCGGCTTACAAATATCCATTGTTACTATCGGTTATGTGAGGCTACATTCAAACGAACTGTTTTGACCCTTTCAAAGGGATACGCGAAGGTAAAACCACTGTACCTCGATTTTCGCTCGCTCTGTTGCTGGCTTGTTAATTGGGGTTTACGAACTCTGTTATTCTACTTAAATAAAAAGAAGAGGAAGTGAAATATAACAGTTTTAATGTCTAGGTGAATAAAAAAAAAATGTTTAAAAATGAATGGAAGGGAAGGACGAATTTCAAGGCTTTTAAAAAAATGACTCTGGAGAATTTCCGTGAGTGCTATTGTAGGTAATTATTAGGAAAAATACTTTTGTAAGAGAAGTTTCCGTTTTAATGATTACAGTTATATTTGCTAGTTGTTTATTTTAACTGTATACTGCGCATTTCATAATTTCCTTATCGTGACTTAGAAAAACGAGGTTGATAGTATTTCCAAGGAACATCTAACAAAAAATAAATAATAAATTAAAATCCTACACAGTCAAAGAAATGCAAACTTTTTTAGTTAAAATTCATATATTTTATGTTTCTTAAATTAGAAAAGAAATTAAATTATCAGAATCTCTCTCTCTCTCTCGCATTACTTTTTTAAAATATTATTCAATATTTTAATATTTTTCTCTCTCTCATTAAAACTAATTTAATTAT
>BMAV01017675.1:220556-232917 GCA_019973955.1 Trichonephila inaurata madagascariensis | reverse complement strand
GGTGAACAGGCCCCCTTTGTGAAGGCGTCTGGCCACAGTAAACCGCTACACTTGTCGACCTGTTGCTGTACAGAGTTTCTGAGCAATGGCGCTTGCTGACTGCTGTCGAACTTTTTTCGCCTGCAGGATGATATATCGGTCATCCCCTGCAGTTGTCGTCCTCGGGCGGCCACACCAACCTTTCTAACAGCTGTACCTGTGGTTTGGAACGCTTTCCAAGCGCGCGAAACGACACTTTTGTTGATTCCGAACTCTGCAGCTACACTGGTGACAGTACGCCCCTCCTCCAGCTTTCCGATCATTCTTCCACGTGTGAAGTCATCCAGATGATTTCTTCTAGCCATATTTCACGAACTGACTCACTGGCACTTGCAGAGAATATGGTGAATTGCGTCTCCGTCCTTCATTTCATTCTACTGTTGAGCAGCGCGCGCCGACATCACACGTTTTGCGTACGTTAACATCACTTCTGACGTTTTGTTCCTGATATTTGCATACGCATGACGTTTCTACTGACTTACGTGTTCCCTCTACTGATCTCCAGACCTCCTTTTCTGCAATTTCATGGCTATCTGCTAAATTTTTACATTGTTGCTTAAGTTTTGCACACCAGTGTATTAATCCTTTGAAATATCTTAAAAACTGTTTTCCACTTCTTTTCAATAGTATCTAGTTCTTTTCCAGAACTTGAACCACAGTATAACTTTTGGTTTTGTATTAACTGGTTCACCAATGCACGTTTATTAAATAGACCACCAATATTTATGGAATCTTATAATTTAATTAACAACTTTTTTTTGTGCACACTTCTCTCAATCCTTCCAGGCAATTTCAGTTCGTAAATTTATCCACCGAAACTTACAATCTTTATCAGAATATGCTCTATGTATTGGATACTAGAATTATATATACATAAAAATGTCTACGTTTGAGAAGAATATTTGTTCTTGGATATCATTGTTTTTTTTAAGTACATTTCCGGAGGTTGACAAATTAATTCAGAATATATCTAAAATGCTTCTGTTGCTGTGATAGTATTAGCTTCCAATTTCATAATTACATTATTAAATAATATTGTAATACACAAATTAATAAAAAATTTACTTTCTTCATTTCCAAAAAAATCAGTTAATATATAATTTCGAACACTTTTTTCGCAAGAGAGAAATATACATTTAAGCCATCAAAGATTGAAATTCTTTTTAAATACGGTCGGACATCTATTTAACGCGAAGTCACTAAATCCCGAAAAAAAGTTCGCTATGTGAAAAATTCGTTAAGGAGAAATTCATCTTTTAATAAACTTTATAAACCCCGTAAAACATATTTAAATTCATAAACACTATACATTAATAAAAAAAGTAATTATTCTCACTCTTTTAGTAAATTATATATTTTTATTAAATATATCTTACCTAACAAAAAGAAATCTACAAGAAAAACAAGGGAGAAAAAAAAAGAATGTCTAGAAATTCACTGTACTTTCAACTTTAAAAAAATATATTTAAATTGTTGAATTTAATGACATTTGTAATTTCATGCTTGAAAGCGGAATTTTAAACATACATTTTTTTTACAGCCAGTAACTTTTAGTATACATTACCACATGTGTCCTTAAATGTAATTACCGATGAAGTCTGTTATTTTTGTTTAAGTTTTTTGTTTTAAAAATTACGTCACTTTTATTGCTCTCGGAGAGTTGAGCAGCTGATAAAACCGATTCAAGGTCATTGATCCCTATAAAGTGCTTTAAAAGAGAAAATAATTGGAAATGCCCAGAAATATTTGAAAAACCGGGAGAAAAAAAATCGAATCACAAGAGAAATAGTTCGTTAAATAGAAAATACACTTCGCTATTTGTGGAGGCTCTTTTACGAAGGAAATTGTTAAAGGTTCTTGGTTCCAGGAAAAAAAAATTCGTAAAATGGAAAAATTCGCAAAATAGTTCATAAAATATAGGTCTGACTGTATATATTTCAGGTAACAAACTAAGAAATTTTGTGTTTCTATGAGATAATTTTTTAATTTATTTATTTATTCTTATTTTTATTATTTTTTCAATTTATTTCCACAAATTTACAGAACACTATATTTTTCGTTACTTTCTCTTACTGTATATATGTGAAAATATTATTTTTAACAATGATCTCTGGGTAGAGAATCACATGCTATTTGTACTGAGCTGTGTACAAGGTGGGCTAAGCCACTGATTCCTAAATTAGGTATATCTAAATCACTTTGAACTTTTCTGAACACTCTTTTATTACCCATTCTCTTCACACCATCCAAATTACCACCAGTGTTATCAGCAGTACAACTGTTATCTTCAAGTTTGTATTTTTCACACACTGAAAAAGATACAGAGTCAAAATTTGAGCAATTTCGAAATTTAAAAAAGCTTAACTTGAATTCACTTCTGTTGCAATTATTCATCGTTTCTATTACACATTTAATGTTTTCCAAAGAACACATTCACAAATATGAATAATGAAATAACTTTAACAATATTTGTCTCGGTTTTATCTCTATTTTAAATGGGTCATATAAATTTTTAAAAATTTAAATCTGTTTTTGACAGTAACTCGGAAACTATGTTCGTGTCTAGTAGTGTGGTATGAAAATGTAGCTTTTTCAGAAACCTAATCCACGTCATTGTTTGTGTTATTTCCATCCTTGGTTTTAAATACTTTTTTTTCTGAAGCAGTAACTTTAACAGCTTTTCTATGTTTGACTGTTTTTACGTGGTCTTCAATATCACCCTTTTCTTCATGTGTGCAACCAAATATTCTCCTCTGCATAGCATACAATGAATAAGTTCATTGTTTCTGTTATTACATTACCTCAAAAATTTGTATACCTGTTGCAGGTATACAAATAACATTAAACGCAAATTTTCTTTTGCCCATTGTCCTTTTTTAAACCAATAGGCGAAGACTAAAAGATTATTTTTCAATATGTATGAAAGTTTTAATTGTATGACTCATATAGTAATCTTAAAAACAGCATATATGTAAGGATAATTAAATTAGATTTAAAATTAAATCCCCTATATAGCACTTAACTTTTATTTTCCGTTACATCTTCAAATCTTAAATTAAACACCCAATTATTTCTCCGAACAGATGGTTTAAGCAGAACACTTCTAATCCCAGATCATTATTTTTTATATATCATCCTTAACTTTCAAGTATAACACATAAACTATGAAAGGTACTTAATACTTCTGGACATAGTGGAAAAACCACTTAAACATCACTTGGGCGTCCTTTTCTCTCAGCGACAGACGTATAGATTGCTTGCTGAATATAAAATCGTTTTTAAAAAAGCTTGGAGTTGTGTGATTTGAATCATGTCACATATATATATATATATATAGATAGGCTTAATCATCCAATTTATATATTTTAAAAAAAAAACCTTGCTATCCCTCACACACGTACACACAATGTTGTGATATGGTCGTTCTAGGGCGACCATATCCTTGATTGTCAGCGTGAATTAGAGGTGTGGGATTCTCGAAATGAATCGACATTTTAAAATTCTTAATATGACTTTATTAAGAGTTTAACTTAAATTTCTAATAAATTGGATAAACTTATATTAAGTGAGAATAAACCAAACACGCAGCTGTAGCTAAACCTGATTGCGTAACTTGGATCACTTATCTAAATAATTATATTATCCACCTACTTTCAATTCTGATAATATTACGAGTTCTAATATCAAATAATCATTCCTACCTTGAATCACGCTAAGGTTCAATCACTTTCAGAGAGACTTTTAGATACGCGTGCAATAGTATGCACCTTGTAGTAATGGCTTGGAATCTGTAATCTTTGATAGGCCGTCAAATTACACTTCTATCTCTTCCAAACATAACTTTCTCTAAATTGCCATCCCGCTTACTTAAACTTCTATTCTTTTAAAGGCTATCTTATTTGCATTTACAATTGCATTTCACTTCTTGGATTTGGGTTGGAAAAGATTTTCCATTAATCTTGGCCGTCAAAGAACCCAGAGGTTATGTTACAGAAAAGACGCATGAGCCCGTCACAATGTGTATGGAAGAGGGAGAGCAAGGGTTTTGGAAAAATAATTTGGATAATTTGTACCTATCAAAACGAACTCTAAATAGCAGAAAAGCGTAAATTTAGATGTCGACATTGAACTGTCAACAGTGATAGAGAAATAATGAAATAATAAGTTGCACAAACCTATTTATTTATATTAGAAAAAGACTCAGAGATTAGATGCTTTAATGTGGCGTTCACAATTAAGGTCAGAAAGTGTGAAAAAGTAGCAAATCCACACAAAAATCCTCGAGACATATTTATACTGCCTGTTCCAACAATGATTCTCCATAAGAGGTCTTCCTAGCTCTTGTCCGGCAATTCGTAAGCCAATCATTTCAAGTGGGCCCACAAGAAGTCTAATGGATGGTGAGTACGGAGTTTCATACTTCTTTTTGGAAATTTGCATGTGTTCAAAACTTGACAGTGATGTTCTGGACATGTGCTGCCTCTCATATATGAATGAAATCACGTCAGGAATAATAATTTCTGCTCACTGGTCTTGTTTAGAAGTCACTCTTTTCAGGGACGTCTTAAGATTTCCTGTGAGGCTCTGGGACCCTACGCAAAAGTAGGACACAAATGTAGGTCCCACCTATGACCCTTAAAAGTAGACAGAACATAGCATACATTATCAAATACTCGTACAAACAATAACCCGAAACATATAAATGTGCATGACTTACAATCGCACAAACCGGCTGCAGCCTTTTGATTGAATGAGTAATGATGGCGTATGGTGGTAGGCCTAGGCCTATACATGGACGACAGTCATCACATGTAGCCAGTTGACATATTGTCCTATATTTCCAGTTTTTCGGAGAATAAAACCGGAAAAAACATTAGACAGCTGAAGTTATTCGAATCATGATCTTGTGACGTCTATCGCGTCTTTCTGCTAACATAACTCCTATGTTCTTTGACGGCCACGATTAATGGCAAAACTTTTCCAACCCAATACCAAGAAGATAAACGAACATAATATGTAAATGAGATATACTATAAAAGGATAGAAGCTTTGATGATAAGATATAGCGCGGCAAGCTTAGAGATAGTAGTGTGGAATTATTCTGATCGATAGCGTGACAAAGCTTAGTGTGAAATCTTGCAGATCAAGAGTTAGCAGTGCGATAGTTTTGGAAAGAATAGAAGCCTAAGATAAAGAAGTTGGAATCATCGTATATAAAGTTTATAGATATCGTTCTTTAGGTAAAGGAAGGAGATCGGCCAAAGGTAATATTTAATATAGGTAATTAGATGAATAGTATTATTAACTATAATTAAGATAAAGGATCTAGTTGCGTGATCTGACTTAAATACACGGTTTAATTTGGGTCTTGGCTCTCACTTTAATTAAAATTGTCAAATTAGAATTTAAGTAATATAAGTTATTCTTAATAAAAGTTGTATTAAGAATTATTATGTCTCATCATTTTGATAATCCCACACCTCTAGCTTACGCGGAACCGGCACGACATGGTCATCACAGGATGGCTATGTCGCAATCTTATCAAGGTCTATTCTTAAACGAGACGAGGCCTCCATTGTGATCGAGACCTTAAGACGTCCCTGTGGGAGTATGTGTGATTTTGCTGTAGAGGGATTTTATTTTATGTCTTGAACCCTCCAAGATGTCCCGTGATAGTTAAACCTTTTTAGTTTACCTGCCTAACGGGAAATATCCTTTTAACAAGAACTTGACCTCCTCAAAAAGGGCCACGTTGGCATCTTTCTAAATAAGATAGTGTAATATTGTATCAGCCACTTATTCTGATCCATCTCGGTATTCACTAACGGAAATCATATGATTCTCATAGCTTACGATTGGGAAGGATGAAAAGCTGAGATCTCCCGAATGTGGACACGGCGAGGTAGCCGAGTGGTCAAGGTATTGGATCGTGGCTGGCCTTGCCACGAGTTGGAGCCCAGTACTACTAAAGACCTGCCGTGTAGGGCAGCGATGCACGTTAAATCTGTCGAGACCTGAAACGTCCTCCCATTGGTGTGGTGTGGTAGTTAGGAGAAGGGGGTGCCAGCTCAGGTGTCATCCACGTCACTTGACCATGGTTCAAAATTACGTGGTCCGTCGCTAAAAGCCCTCGTGTAGCTGAACAGTGCGACGTTAATATTCACTCACTCACTCACCCGAACGTGGAGAAGAATACTTTTATCCCTTGTCTTAGTCCGAGTATTTCCTTGCTGTTATTCGCTTTATATGTTAAAATCAATGAGAATATGCAATTAAAATACCAAAATGTTTCCTCATCTTTTCAATGTCTGCAACCAGATAAAGGTGACCCAGTAACATGTTTAATTCCAGCGAAATCGTTACATATGTAATCGTAATTATTAAAGTAATTAGTTCTTTTAAAATACTATAAAATACTGTTTGGATGTCTCGTATACAATAACCAAAAAACATTTGTAATAACTTCCACTTGAAATACTCCATTGTTATGCATTTAACTTGCGCGAGATAATAAGTTTTTCATTTCCATTTATAATACAAATTTTATCAAATCAGTATTGTTTCGAAAACTCTATTGTTTATACAACTTTTTTTCGTAGTTTCGCGAAAAAGACATCTTTTACGCCTGGTTAGAGTTTTGCTTTGCATTTATTCGCATTTCAGAACAATACAACACGCGAAGATTCTTAAATTAAAAAAAAAAATCAAATGCAGAGTAAAATTGAATATTTGAAAAAAGAAATGGTATTTCAGTAATTTTCATTTTTGATAGTTACTTTTGAGGTATTTCGGTCAGATTCGACGAAGTTATTAAATTCTTTGCAACATTTTTTTACATATGTTTATTAGCTAATCTTTTTAAACTTTATATATAAAGAGACGGGAAGAGAGAAAAAAAATGGAGAACTCGTTAATGATTATGAAAAAAAATTCCTTTTAAAGAAAAAAAAATGATGGTGAATTTGCTTTATTTCTGTTTCTTAACTATGCATTTATATTTTAATTAACCATGCATATATCAGTACGCATAGCTAATTAAACAGCCCTGATTGGTGGATTGAATATATTCACTGTATATTGCAGCAGAGGATTAAGATAAGTACACAACTTAATCTCACAAAAACTTAAGAATTGTACATTTCGGTAATTAGCATCGATGAGGTCGCGATGTTTATTCTGTGACCATTTCGTAGTGTAATTGTCTGAAACTGTCTAATTGTGTGATTGTCTGTAGTTCTTGCCGTTCAAATAAGTTATATTGTGTTGCAGAGAGTTGGCGCAGATAGTCCCTCTTCAGGGAGATTTTAAGACTACACAGTACCCTACAAATTTCTATAATACCAATTTTTTTTTTTTTTTTTTTTTGCATTTTTTTTGTGGCTTATATTATTAGGAAACTTGCTACCAAATTTTAGATCTGCTAACACATCAGTTTTTAAGATGTTTGAAGTTTTCTGAAGTTAGGTTTTGGTTTCGGTTTCATTTTATTGCAATTTTCCACTTTTATAAATGGAATTAATTAAAAATATCTTTGAGCACAATCAACTCTTTCAGTGCGAAATGACTATTAATTTCAATTTTCATTACTAAAATAATTTCTGTTTGATTATTTTTTGAGTTCTCATATTCAAACTCAGTGGCGAAACAGCCCATGAGGGCCAGAGCCTACTGTGCTCATCCCAGTATACGTGACCATTGGACGCTGAGGTTCATGAGCAGATGTCCCGATCAGGTGGTCAGCCTGAAGTTTTTGCAGGCAAATATTATCTAATGACATGGTATAAGGCTTTAGGAGGCAAAAAGCATTGCATTGTCCCCTTCAACCTGCTGACTAAAGTAGATGGATCTGGACAGTCCATCCAGAGGATATGGAGTCCAGACCGACTCCTTTTCAAAAGCAAAGATGGCCCAACCTGTCAAATAAGATGTTGAATCTCTTGCACCAAGACGAAATGAATTTTTTGGCCAACTGGTGACAATGGATGATCTATCATGACAGAGATCAAAGAGATACGCAAGATGTGGAAGCACAGCAACTCACCTCCCCCCAAGAAGGCTAAGAGGCAGGTGTCTACTAGAAGAGTCATAATGTCTGTTTCTTGGGACTGTCCTGAACAATTCCTAACAAACTACCTGGATAAGAATCAGACCATTAATAGCGTCTGTTATTGCTCATTGGTGAACAAATTGCGTGATAATCTGATCAAGTAATGACGATGTATGATCATCTAAGGCGTCAGTCTTCTTGCCGACGATGCACCTGCTCACTCGTCTCGAGGTGCGATTGAAGAATCAAAGGGTTTGAAATTTTACTACATCCAGCCTATTCTCTCGATCTCGCTTCAAGCAAATTTTTCTTATTCCTAGAACTCATGAAACAGTATAAAAGGGTCGGAAATTTAACAACACAAATGACGTCATTCAAGAGATGGAACAATGATTTTTGACGCAATGCGTTGATGATCTTCGAAAGGTCCAGAAACTCTGGGAGAAATGTACAACTCTGGATGATGACTGTTTAGAGTAGACTTGGAAATAAAAAACGAATGTTAAGTTTTTATCTCGATTATTTTTAATAATAAATAAAACTTTACGATACTATGATTTCATTACCTATATTAAACCCACTTCAGCACTTTCAACAGACAATAACTTGTACTTAGTAACCACCGTAAAACCAAACCATGCCATTCTTCTTACCATCTTACACCACAATTCTAATCTCTCTCCTATCTTACTCATTCCTCTTACATTCCCTCAATCTGCTAGGGCAGTGGTGAACCAACTTTTGTAGAGAAGAGCCAAGTTGTAAGGGAAACAAGATAACTAAAGGCTGTATCACTCGTACATTTTTGGCGCAACTTTTTGGACCAATTTTTCGTCCTATCGGAGGGTGAAGGGTTGTCGTAAACAAAATGACATTCTCTGACGTCAGCCACACTCTATCTGCACATTAAAAAAGTACTCGCCGATTTTTCTGCTTCGGCAAATGAACATCCAAAATTATTTCTTTTATTTCGCTCGCGTTTTTGTTGATGGGCGAAAACAAAAATGGAGCACCATTCTATTTAAAATATTATACGCCGTTAAAATATTATACACCATTGAAATATTATACGCCATATCTGATGCGTTTGACGAAATCGAAGCCGCCATCTTGTTTATGATATGGGGTGCCGAAGAGCCCCATTGGCTGGAATTTCATGCAACTTTTATTCGGAACAACTTTTTGAGCTCACTAGCAAAAAGTTGTTCGAAAGCCGTTGCTATGGCAACTGAGTAAAAATTGCACGTAACGTGTACGTGTGATACGGCCTTAAGGTATCAAAGAGCCATTTACACAAAGAGCTACATACGCGTGCGCAGGAGGAGAAGGGAATCCTCCAGTAGCAGTCACGATCAAGACTATTACACTCCACAGTTAACGTTTATAATATTTAAATAAAGCTTTACACAAAATTATGTTTTCTATTCTTTCCAAAACTAAGAACTTTCGAAGGTATTATTTCTGTGGCTCAATGCAAGGACAACCAATATCAAAATATAATAGCGTTGGAATTAAAGATTTCAAGCGTCGTGAAAAAATGTTCCTACGAATAATACTTTTACAACTTTATTCTAAAATTTCGTGTTTGCACTGATAATTAAAACTTTGTTCTTTCATATAAAATTCATCTCGGTTCTTTTTTATAAGCCCTTAAACATGTTCCAAAATACAAAATGTGTTTTTGTCACTTCTGTTGGAAGTTTATGAGTTTTTTTCATGCTCATGTTTAAGAGTGCTCCCTAACTGATGTATGCAAATAAGTAAACATTGCTGGAAAGAGGAATGTCTTCCCATGGCGGTATTTCTATTAATAATTGGACTTTTACAACTTTAAAATTAATTTTAATATTTTTACTGATTCCAATGACTTGCAATTTAATACATAAATCTTAAGCCAGTCAAATGCTTAATTTTAGAAACAAATAAGGTATATTTTCAATAGATAATTATAAACGAGAAAGGAAAAAGAAAACAATAATTTTTAGTAGATATAGTTATTTGTTTAATAATTCATACAGCTGGAAGTCTGAAGAGCCACAGCCGTCTATTCGAAGAGCCGCGGTTTGCCCACCCCTATACTAGGGGTACAAGTGTACTGCATTACAGTTTAAACAACACCACCTTATCCCTATATTGTATATACATATGCATGTAAATGTACGTGTATGTATATTCATGTAATGTACAGAAAAATATAGTAACTCAAAGAAATATTCTCAATCTATAAATTAAGTACAGTAAGACCCCGCTTAACGCTGTTTCGTTTAGCGCTGTTTCGGTTTAGCGCTCTTTTATTTCAACCCGGGGATTCCCCGAAATTGTAGATTTCAAAATATGTACATAACATATCCGAAACAGTGTAGTTGTGTTTCTTGTTTGGTGTGGTGCTGTACGGACACATTTTTATCATTTGAAACATTTGTTGACATTATTGTAAGTATAAATTTATATAATACTATAACGATTAATACAGTGACAAATATTATGATCTTTAGTTTTTATCATGGGTGATAATGAAAAACAATAAGAGAAAGAAACCAGAAAAAGCATTTCACTGGAAACTAAAATGCAAGTGATTAGAAGAGATTCTGGTGAACGTCAATCTCAAATTAGAGCTGCATTGAATTTAATAACTTCAACAAGATGCTTTCTAGACAAAAAAGCAGAAAATTGGAAACACAGAGCATACTGAATGATCTGACTGACTTAGAATTTTATTTGTTTTTATATGTATATATTCATTTATATTATTTTTATTTTTGTAAGAAATAAATGTTTGGTTTTATTTTTATTAAAAAAAACATAATTATTAAATTTAATACCTAATCAATTTTCTATCCATCTTCCCCTAACCCTATTATTTACATGTTAAGATAGCCTCGTTTAGCGCTGTTTCGCATTACGCTCTACTTTGATGGAACGTATCCCCCGCTTTAAGCGGGGTCTTACTGTAATTATATTTTGAAGAAAAGAAAAATTATACTTTTTGTTGTTTTTTAAAGGACTTAAAAATGAAAAAGAATTTCTGTGCAAGTAAGTACTGGTTCATTTACGCAAAAGCAAAATATTTCTAAAAAAGAAATTTGGGGGCATTAGGCACACCCAGACAGCCTCCAGGGCTTAGCAATTATTCATAGTCACAGGTGTGTCTAGACACCAAAAGAAAAATTGGTTACCTAGAGGGTAGAAAAGCAAAGCTTTTATTGGACATAAAATTTAAGCTGAAGGACCCCCTAAATAATTTTCAGGCTTCAAGGTTGCTTAACCCCTGGGGCTAGGAATTTGCTCGAGGCCTTTCTTTAACATTTTCCTCCCTTTTGCATTGTGTATAATATACACCTTATTTGGTGCCTCCCAAAAGAGAATTCCTCGGCTGGCAGAAATAGACGCTCCCCTATTTGTTTAAGTGGTTTTGTCCCTGTCTAAAGCTACCTTTTTTTAAAATTTTTGTCTCTTAAATAGAGAAAAATCAGCGAGACGTATTTTTAAAAATAATCCTCACATTTCTCAGTGTTAAGTATAAAAAAAAATTACATTTTATTTTCATGGCAGACACATGTAACACAAGAAATGGAAACTATTCAAATAAGGAATAATTTAAACTAACATTATTCCTAAAGATGAAATTATTTTATTAGAATAGAATTCTCTTTAAAATGTTCCTGCGTATTTTTCTTTTGTTTAAGTTTCGTTAAACTCACCAGCATAGAGAACTATTTAAGTAATTTTCATTCTTTCTCTTTCAATAGTGTACATAGACCTATCCTATTGGGGGGGGGGGGTTACAGTCTATAAAAACACGTAGACGAAAGTGCCGTGGGTTAATTTTTAAGGTGAGAAACTAAAAATTTGTTAGTATATGGTAGAGGTGGCCAACCCACAACACCCGTGTGGCACGGTGGAGTTGTAATAGTAACACGCGAAAACTTACCGAAAAATTAAAAAATTTAAAAAGGTTCTCATATTTTCTTTTACAATTTTAATGAAATGCGGTTGTCTGAGACACACACAAAGAAAAAAAAACCTTGACATTTGGATCAACATATGTTTGCGAATAAATGTTTTCTACTATGAACATAATGTATAAAATCAAAATATCGCTCAAAACTAGCTGATATGCAATTAAAACAACCAAATTTTGTTCACACATTCAAGAGCTAATCCTAATAGAAATGACTTGATAAAAAAAAAAAAAAAAAAAAAAAAAAAAAAAAAAAAAAGACTGTATAATAATTATTTATAATTATATAAAAATTTTTTTAAAATTAATTTAAT
>BMAV01017675.1:201090-212680 GCA_019973955.1 Trichonephila inaurata madagascariensis | reverse complement strand
GTTTAATTCGTATATAAATATAACGTATTATTAGGGGGGAGGCATATTTTCTTATTTTAGCAATGCATTATCTCTCTCTTTCTCTTTCTGTAAAATTCAGAGCCGATTCTAGGGTGCCGGCCGCCCGCGTGCAAAGACCTAATGTGCCGCCCCGTGAGTAAGTGAATATTAACGTCGCACTGTTCAGCTACAAGAGGGCTTTTGGCGACGGACCTCGTAATTTTGAACCATGGTCAAGTGACGAGAACGACACCTGAGCTGGCACCCCCTCTCCTAACTATCACACCACACCAACGGGAGGACGTTTGAGATCTCGACAGATTTAACGTGCATCACGCCCTTACACGGCGGGTCTTTAGTGGTAATGGGCTCGAACTCGTGACAAGGCCAGCCATGATCCGATGCCTTGACCACTCGGTTACCACGGCCATATGTGCCGCCCCTTTGGAGAATTTTTCATATTTGAACTAACACTTAACGCTGACGTTATAAACTCATCTTCCTGTATAAGAATTAAACTTTAGTAAAAAGGCTATAATAGATACAAAAATAATTTCTTTCCTTATTTTGTTTTTTCGAAATTGTAAGGCTATTATTAAATTGATAAATTTTAATTTCCCCAAATGCAAATTGAATTTAAACACTTCTGAGATGTGTGTAAAGAGAAGACGTAAATAAACAATGAGCCAACACATTGTGCATTAACATTCTATTTTTCTTAAACTATGCTATTCTATCGGGATATCGAGACATATTTTGATTTTTTAATAACTATTTAGAATTCAGCATATTTATTCGACTTACTACAAGTTTTATTTTGAGAAATTGATAAAGCATTTTGTAAATTAATAGAGCTTTATGCGACACCCCTGCTAGGGTCGGCACTGTCAGTAGCTCATGTTTTTCTTTCTAATGGTGCCATGAATTTTTTTTTTACTCTGTGTGTATAAGCAATAATAACGCACTGTCTTGATAAATAAATCATATATATTTTACGACAAATATAAACTTCATTATAAAATCTATGTATTTATAATTGTCTTATTTGATTCAACTACCTTTGTGGCCGCGGTAGCCTAGTGGTTAAGGTATCAGATCGTGACTGGCGTGTCATGAGTTCGAGCCCAGTACCACTTAAGACCCGCCATGTAGGGGCGCGATGCACGTTAAATCTGTCGAGAGCTCAAACGTCCTCCCGTTGGTGTGGTATGGTAGTTAGGAGAGGGAGGTGCCACCTCAGCCACCTCAGGCTCGTAATTTTGACCATGGTTCAAAATTACGAGGTCCGTCGCCAAAAGCCCTCGTGTAGCTGAACAGTGCGACGTTAATATTCATTCATTCATTCAACTACCTTTAGTAGATTGATTATTTATTAACGTCGCTCTTTGAAGCAACATAAGGCGTGTTAGCCTAGTGGTCATCGTCGAGGGTTAAAGCTCTTCTATTAGCATGGTGTGGAAGTTAGTAGAGTGGGAGGCCAACTCAGATGCCATCATCGTCACTTGAGCGTGGTTCAAAATTACGAGATCTAATAGCCTTCGCTTTGCTTTAGAGTGCGACATTGATAAACACTCACCTCCTAATTTTGAATCACAGTCAGGTGATGAGAACAACATCTGAGCATGGGCCAACTGGGCCTCGTCTCGTTCTCTACTGAGCCTTAATAAGATCATAATTTGAATAATTTCAATGGTCAAATGTTATTTCCGGTTGCATTCTTCCCAAAATTGGGCATTTCAGATGATATGTCAACTGACTACATGTGATGAACTTCGTCCATATATAGGCCTACGCCTACCACTACACTCCATCATTACTTATTCAATCAAAAGGCGGTAATCGGTCGAGTCGGTTTGTGTGATCGTGTCATGCACATTTATTTATTTCAGGTTATTGTTTGTTCGAGTATTTGATAATGCATGCTACGTACTGTCTACTTTTAATGGTCATAGGTGTGGTCCACATTTGTGTAGGGGCCCAGGGCCTCAAGAAGTATTAAGACGTCCCTGACCACGCCAATGTGAAATCTTTGGACCTTGAGAGATTTAACGTGCATGAGCCCCTTACACAATAGGTCCTAATAATCTCAGGGCTCGAACCCACGACCGACAGAAACAACATTGGTCCCAAATTTGTTTTAACCATGACCAGAAAAAAAAATGGTGAAAATAAGTTTTTCTGTTTATCTAAAACTACGAAACACACAGATTTTTTTCTCCTCTGAATTTAAATCAAAAATCTTACCACGCGGTTATAAATACTCTTTTACAATACTAAAACACATTATTTCGCTCCTTCTCAATAGTTTTTGTTTTTGTGTTAGCTGAGTGTATTTCTCGACCTTCTGCGCATCTTAACAATATATATATAAAAGTGGGGGGGGGGGGACAAACAGTTATGTATTTCTATATAATGATTTTTAAAAAAATATTCCTTCCTTAATCATATACAACTATTTTGGCATTAATACATATCTATTCTCAATTAAGAGAAATCAGTACCGGTTTATCCATTGGGCGATTGGGGCGGGCGCCCTGGGCCTAGATAAGCTGGACTTCAGCAGATTTTATAGCTATAAATTTCGATCCTCCAGTGCCAAGGGAGCCCGTAGATCTTTTGCGCCCAGGGCCTGAAATGAGCTCAAATCGGCACTGAGCGAAATAATTTTTTTACATGATTTAATTTCGATGGATATTGATTAATAGGGTGGTTATAAAGTTTATTTCATTAGGATTATATTTCACTTTTCATTTAGCAAAATTTTATTAGAAATGTTTTAGTATTCGTTATTGTTATCGTGAAAGTATTGCGCTTACAATGTTTTCCAAACGATGGTAAACAATTTCAGTGGCGTAACGGAGAATATATTAGGGCCCCCGTGCAAACTCAGGTTTTGTACCCCAAGCCCAAATACGTACTTAGCGTCAGTCAAGCTTTGGGCCCCCTAGGGTCCCTGTCCGACCGCAATGCGGAAGTGTACGTTACGCCACTGAACAATTTACAGTAGTTTTAAGCTTAAATGTAAAATGTTATTAAAATTTCTTTCTGTACAATATTTTATTCTTTCAAATAGTTCTCATAAAAAATGCGTGTTTTTTCACACTTTAAGATTTTTTTATTTAAATTTAAAGTTTAGTTTTTTAAAAAAAAAATAAATAAACATCTGTTAAAAACTTTTTGGGAATTGAAAAATTTAATCTGAAAGTGAACACTTCGATGTGAAAAAAAAATTTTCCATTTAAAAGTATAAAAATTTTTTCATGTATCCTGAAAACAGGAAAAATAATTCAAATATGTGTCGTAATTTATATGAAAAACTCAGGAAATGTGGTTTTGGCGGATGTTCGCCAAAATTCAACTGTGTTGTGTGTAAAAAGAGCAACCCTATCAACTTTTTCTTCTCCCGGTTTCTGGTCTCGTGACTTCCTCTTTTCCGCACTGTGATTGGTTCAAACTTTTGCTAAAGTTAACGGTATTTTTTGCTTATATTTTTATTTTGAAATTGTGGAAAGGATTCACGGAGGTGCCTCGTGTTGACGTGATCAATATTGTATTTTACATCGTAGAAAGTATCAAGTTAAGCTAGTCATATAAATTCAATTTAAAATTTTCTAAAAAATTTACCCTCTATTCAATAATGAGAGAAATAGTGCATATCCAGGCTGGTCAATGTGGCAATCAGATTGGAGCGAAGGTAAAAATAAAGCTTATAAATCATAATAAATTGATGAATAATTTTGTTAGTAGTTTCGTATAATTTATTTTTTGATCATGTCCAATAGTTCCGGAATTGAATAAGTTAAAACATTAGTAAGAATCAAAACCCATTTTAGTTTGTTTAATATTTTATTTTCATTTTATAATTCAGCATTTAGAACTCAAAATATTCTTGAGTATTTTTAATGTATAAAGTTTCCTATATAAATCATTTAAGATTTATTATTGTAATTCTTATATTTCATGTCGCCACGTAGTTTAATGAAGAGCTGCATATAATCTGCTTAAGGATTTTGTTTTGCTGTGATTTCGTGCAAAGTAGTACATTCGAATATTTCCTTTTTATATAAAAATTTTGCTATAAAAGAATTAAAATCAATAATAAAGAAATCGTTATAAAAAAAATTGACGTTAATATGTTTTAAATTGTATGGGCAGGAATACCAGTTTTTTAAATGTTTTCGCTTTCCCTTGCGCAATTTTTTGGCGAAGAACACGATGCCCTGTTTTTGTGCCCTGTTTTTCCCCCACCGCCCTTTTAAGGGCACTTGAGGAATAGAAATATAGCATGATTTATTAGCCATAAATATTAAAAGGAAATGAATGATTTTCTCAAGAATTAACGAACATTTTTTATTTCCTTTTCAAACTGACACACCCATTTTCAAAATTACGATAAGAAATAATATAAGGAAATAAATCTGAAATTAAGCGTTCAAAAATTAAAACCTGTTTGAAATATGTTAAATAAAAACATTATAGATCTTAAAAATTCTCTTTTGTCTTTTTTATTACATTTACTAATATATACTATGAACAATGAAGTTCATTTGAAATTGATTACTTGAGATACAAACACATATAAATTTTAAATTGAATTAAAATTATTTCTCCTTAAATAAAATTATTGAATTTTAATTCCTAAACTGAGATTTCAGCTTATAAACAAAGGCTATTACTTGTGTGTGTGTGATTATGTTAAGATTATTATAAAATTTTAGGCGCCAAATCTTTATATTTTCTTAATAAAACTTACTTGATATTTAAATTGTTATGTTCATTTTTTACATTAATATAGAGATATATTAAACTAGGATTTATTGTTCTTTCAAAAGAAATAGTATTGAAAATAATTACCACATGATTTATGCCAATAAGTATAAATTTTTATTAATCAAATAGCTTGTTAAGTTCTACTCTTGAACCTTATGCAGATCATGTTTGTAGCAACTCTATTTCTCAGGTAAAAAAATACCATATAATTTTAGCATTTATCATTTTTTGCCATAAGGCTGTATTATGTATTAAAATGAGAAGATACAAGTCAGCTTTACAAGTATGCAGCATGCTTGCTCTTAATGACTCTATAATCTCTTTCAAATAATTAAATTGAGAGAAGATAGTTTTACACCATTTTCAGAATTTGGTTTTATAAACACATATAAAAAAGTAAAAATGTCACTAAAATTTTTTGTTCCTATCACTTTTGCTTATGTTTTAGTTTTGGGAAGTAATTTCTGATGAACATGGAATTGATCCTACTGGAGCATATCATGGGGAATCAGACCTTCAACTGGAAAGAATTGATGTCTATTATAATGAAGCATCAGGTTAGTATGAAATATTTTTTATTGAAATCTTTGTAGCAGATTAATTCTTTTAAATGTTAAGTATTTGAAATTTTTCTTTTTTGTAATAGCAGGATTGCACACACCTTATATTATTTTGCACTGAAAAAGAAATTATTTTTCCTACTATGCATTGTTGGAAATTTTTTTCTATGTGCCCATTAATCCATATTTTTTATAATACTAAAAAAATTGATTTTTTTATTTACAATTATATATATGTATCTGGCTAAATACTGTTCTCTAGGCAAATAAATTTAAATTTTAATTTGTTAGTTATATCTTAAATCCTCATAAAAAAGATACATATTTTCTTATATATATATAAATAGGCTTTATTTTATTTTTAACTGACTTTTTGCATATTTGATAATTTTTATTCTTGATTATTAATGATTAATTCAACTCTAAATTATATAAACATAATTATAACTTTAAGGAAAACTAAGAGGTTTATTTTCTCATTGTTTAAAAGAAACCATATATTTGTTTAAATTTATTTTAAAGATCTTAGTCAAAATAAGTCAAAAATTTCACATTTTAAGTAACAAATTTAATCAAAATCAAATTATTTAAAGAATTATGTATACATAATCCAAGTTGATTTTTCAGTATAAATAATTCATTATCAATTAATTTAGTGTGTATTCAGTGTTGATAAATTTTTAAAAATTTTTCTTTCTGCATAACATAGTAGCCTGAAATAAGTAAAAATTTAGAAATGAATATTTGAAGAACTGTTGCATCTTTAGAAATTTTAAAAATGGCTTTTTAGCTGAAAAATAAAATACTTGAAAGTTACATAATTTTTTGTATAGATTGTGCATGTGTGCATTAAATGCTACATTATTTCTATTTTTATATTGAATAGTTATCCTTTTTAATATTCAGTTTAGGAAAGTATGTTTGGATTAAATAGTTATTTGCAGAGTAATTTCAAAAAAATTTGTGTGTGTATGTTTTAAATAAGAGCTGCTTTTTATAACACAAGTCAATTACTGACTTTTTTGGTTTGAAATTGTGATTGTTAAACAAGAAATTTATGAGTCATCAGACATATAATTATTTTATTATGAAATTTGTTCATAAAAAAAAAGTAAAATGAGGATTATGTGAATTTTTTGGTTTTCTCAAGAATAATTGTTCCATATCTGACAGTTGATGGCTGTAACTTCTTTACTAACAAAAATTATTTTTATTAATAAATCTGAATTTAAAAGTCAGGTAAAGGAGCTAAAATATATAGTTTTTCTGAATTCATTAAACATGGGATATAACTTATATTACTTGGCTAAATATAAAATTGTTAGAGCTTTTAAAATAAGGCCTCATTCAGATTTGTAAGCTGTTCAGTAATTGATGTCTAGGTCTCCAAAGTGTCAAGATTGCTCTTTCAAATTATAAGAATTAATTTGTGCAGTCAGAAGTTATAATTCTAATGATTGATGTATAGCAGTATTTATTAGAATTACACTGCTGAGCTAGAAAAATAAAAAAAGTTATGATGAAGATAATTCTACTTTTTGTTAAATGATAAAAAGTTGCTTCTATCTCATACGACAATAGACGTTTCCAAAAGCAAAAATACTAAATGGAAAGTGAATAAATATTTACGGTTGAAGAGCGAGCTCTGATTCTTGTTTTTTATTGTACGAGGGTGAATCGGAAAATAAGTTTCCCCTGTCCACTGTGGTCAGAGTTGTGTATGAAAGTCAAAACATAGAATGAGACATTTAAGATAAGACGTAACTCCACATGGGGGTGCCAGCTCAGGTGTCGTCCACGTCACTTGTGACCATGGTTCAAAATTACGTGGTCCGTCGCCAAAAGCCCTCGTGTAGCTAAACAGTGTAACGTTAATATTCAATCAATCAACCGCCAGGCCACATACATATGATAGATATTTCACTCGGGCCGCAACAAGAGGATATTGGGGAGGGGGGGATAAACACTGGAAGACCAAAACAACATTGGACAAAGCAAAATTAATCAAATATTAAAATTTTTTTTTTGCTTTTACTATAATACTATATTGAAAACGAAAAGCAAAAAAGAAAAAAAAAAAATTCCGTAATTTTCTACCAATTTTTTCAATCTGTGTACAGAATTTGTATAATACTATTCTACAAACGAAAACAAAGTTTCGTTCGAGTATCTTTAAAAATGACGAAGTTATTAAATGTTTACTTAAAAATTTGAGTGTTTTTTAAATGACTGAAAAAGAAAAGAGAAAAGCCTGAACTTTTTTAGTGCAAAATATCGATTCATTAAAAGGAAAAAAAAAATCATACGGAACAATTTAGAAATCATTTTCATGAAAACGCATCGATTTTGACTCATTTTAGAAAAATTCATAAATAGAAAATATCACACATTATTTTTTAAAAAGAATTATACTGTGTAGTGGCGAAATAAATTATCTTTCCGATAATGAAATTATTTTTTTTCTGATAGAAAGAATTAGATGGTTTTTTTTAAAAAAGGTCGAAAAATCGGAACTTCTTTAAGCTCAATCCGATAAGCTGCTTGGCAGAATAAAAAGCCAACAGGGGTAAAACAATTATGCGTTTTAAGGTTTTTAATTAATATCTTTTTAATTAATTGCAATATCGGGATACAAATGGTCAAAGCATGCATTGTTATCCAAACTAAGCGTATATACAAACTTTCAGCTCAATCGATTGAAGACATCAGCTTCAAAATTGAGTTGCAAGATTCCACTCGAACAAATTACATTGCAAGTTAAATAAAAGCTTGTAAAAATGGATATATTCGTGTCGCGCTTAAAAATCGGGACATTGACATTGAGCTTTCAGTTTAAGCGATCTGTAATCTTGAACCTCTGTCTGGTTACATGACCCTAGTAGTCTAGGTAAGGGACTCGTGGCCGGCGTGTCAGGAGTTAGAGCTTAGTACCGCCGAAGATTCACTGTGCAGAGGGGACCGATGCACGTTAAGTATGTCGAGACTCAAACGTCCTTCCGTTGGTGTGGTGTGGAAGTTAGGAAATGGGGTGCCAGCTCAAGTGTCGTTTTCTCCACTTGGCCATGATTCAAAATTACGATTTCTCTGTACACTATAAGTTACGAAAAGAGATTTGTTGGAAATGTGTGTTTTATAAAATGTATTCACTTTTTGTGTGTGTATTTTTTTTAAAAAAAAGACACGAAGAAAAAAGTTTTACTACGTATTTAAAGTGAAAAATGTTTGAAGATTTACTGAAACACTGTGCAAATTCATAAGCATATTCTGCTTTTGAAAAAAGGATTAAAAAGGGCTTTTGCTTTTTGGCTGTTATACATTTGTGACATCTCTCGCGTTCTTCTTCTAACATAACTCCTACGTTCTTTGACGGCCACGATTAATGGCAAAACTTTTCCAACCCAATACCAAGAAGAGAAACAAAGCAACAATGCAAATAAGATATACTTTAAAAGGATAGAAAGTTTAGTGAGATGAATAGCAATCTTAGAGAAAGCTTAGTGTGGAACAGTTCGGAACAAGTGTTTAGACGGCCTACTCACAAGGAAGAAGGAAACGCCCACCTTCGATAATTATATTTATAAGGAAGAGTAATTGTACATGAGTACATCTATCTACAAGTAGCAGAATAGACGAGTCTTCAACCAAGGTAGGAAGGTTACTTTCTAAACGATAATATAATATAGAAAGTGAGATTAGGTAGATAATCAATTATATTTTTAGGATAAGTGATCTAGTTGTGCGTTCTGACTTAAATATTCGGCTTACTTTGTGGTTTATTCTCACTTAAAATAAGTTGTTCATTATATATAAGTAATTTAAGTTATTCTTAATAAAAAAGAGTTGTATTAAGAATTATAAAAAATCTCATCCTTCCGATAATCCCACACCTCTAACTTACGCGGATCCACCACGTCATAGCTATTGACAGATGGCTATGTCACATTGGCGCCCGAACATTCTTAATTCTGGGTTAGGTAATGCAGGAGGATTTAGTATATTACCTGAAATGTATTTTTCCGGGTCTGAGAATGTAACGGAGTTTTTGGAAGCAATAGATAATCAAATACAGTTACTTGAAATCCCCAGTAATCTGTCATGTGCTTATTTGAAAAGTCATCTCAGGGGAAGGGCTCAAGATTGGTACTCAATATTTGGATCGGTGCTAGTGCAAGATACAGCCACGGATTTCGCGCAGCTCAAGGCTGAATTAGCGAAAGCTTTTCCCGCAATCAAAAATAAGAAAGAATTGGAGGCTAGGTTTTTCGCTTCACAGCAGGGAAGAAATCAGGAACCAACAGACTTTGTTTACGATTTACTAAAAATTCAGAAGAGTTTAGAGCTAGGGATGTCGCAGGCGGAATTGGTTGATCACATTTGTGTTAGACTCGAACCTCAAATCCAAGACTACGTGGAAGTTCGCAATCCGCAGAACACCGTACAAATTTGGAAATATTGGCTAAATTTGAAGAGAGGTATTCTTACAAATTAAAAAGGGGTTCACAGAATAGTGATAATGTAGAAAGACGAGGTCAAAACGCGCATAGGATGCCTAATTTTGATGCTAATCGCAGAAACTGGAGAAATTCTGAGGTTGGGCGTAGACCAAATAATGACAGAAATGATTTTTATGAGAATAGCCGTCAAAGTAATAGAGGGTTCGAGAGGAATAGATTTCAGAATGGTGATCAGAGATTCAACGAAAGGGGTTACCAATTTCGAAATGAGCGAAATGATAATTTTAATAGAGGGGACCGTAGAAATAGGGGTTCGAGTGAAAATTTCTGTCGAGGCGATAGGATGCAAAGGGGACGATTGAATGTTGTAAAAGTTAAAGATCAACCTCAAAAGGAATCGACAAGAGAAATACCAATTAAGCTTTCTCCGATATGTATATCACCCGTGGAGCTTCCCCACGTTCCTATTTTATTAAATAACACATTTTTGAAAGCTCTATGGGACACCGGAATAGATAAATCATTTATATCGGAAGAAGTATATAGAAAATATTTTTTTTATAAGCAAATTAAAAAATCGCGAGCCCAGGTAATAACAGCACAGGGAGCGAAATGCCAAAACATAGGAATTGTAGAATTGAATATTCGCATCAGGCAAATTGAAAGACCTTGGTCATTTCATGTGTTGACGGATTTGGAATACCCATGTATTCTAGGTGTTGATTTTATAAGTGGATCAAGGATCGTTTTAGATTTTGATCGAAAATCGTTGAAAATTCCCGATTCTCAGATAAATAGGGTGGTTGAATCAATTGAAGAGGAAAATGATGAAATAGATTTGTCTAAGACAAAATTGGAGGAGGCAGAAAAACAAGAACTACAAAATTTGTTTAGTAGTTTTAAGGGATTATTCTCAGACAAACCACAGGTCTTACTCATGTTTTATACCATGAAATTGACACGGGAGATAATCCACCAGTAGTTTCCAGGCCATACAGATATGACCGGCAGAAACAAGCAATAATTGATTTTCACATACAAAAAATGTTACGAGAGGAAACGATTGTTCCAACTCAATCCCCGTACGCGTCACCAGTTGTGTTATGCAAGAAAAATAATGGGTTACCACCGGATAATCCAGAAGCATATAGATTTGCGGTAGACTATAGAAAACTAAATTCGATCACAAAGTATCCGCGATACCCTTTACCGTTAATAGATGATTTAATAACGAACATCCCCTATACAACAATAATGTCATCTCTTGATCTAAGAAGTGGGTACTTTCAAATGGCAGTAAACCCCAGTGATATTGTTAAGACCGCATTTGTAGTAAAAAGTGGCACTTATGCTTTCAAGCGGATGCCATTCGGTTTATCAGGAGCAGCTCCCAATTTTCAAAAGGCAATTGACATAATCCTAAAACCGGTGATAGGGAGGTTTGTGAGTGTTTATATGGATGATGTGATTATCTCATCTCCATCATTCACTCACCATGTTGAACATTTAAGGAAAATTTTTTTGTTGTTGCAAGATGCAGGATTGAGACATTAAATAAAGATAAATGTAAATTTGGGTGCGATGAATTGAAGTATTTAGGATTAATTATTAGTAAAAAAGGAATCAAAACGGATGAGACAAAGGTTCGAGCCATACTAGAGATGAAACCACCCCGTAACTCAAAAGAGGTGTCCAAGTTTTTGGGTATGTCCCAGTGGTACGCGAAATTTATTAAAAATTATGCTGATCTTTGTGAGCTCCTTTATAATCTTAAACGAAAATTAAAAAAATTCGTCTGGTCCAATG
>BMAV01017675.1:175689-191429 GCA_019973955.1 Trichonephila inaurata madagascariensis | reverse complement strand
GAGAAGTGAAAATGATATGTTTTCAAAGAAAACTTATATTTCATAATTAACTAACAATGTGCTGGCCGAAGGATGGGGAACAAATTCTTGCAATAAGAAAGGAATGTTAAATACCATTCTCACAGATATATGTATTTCAGAACATTGTGAAGGATTCATTTCGAAATTAAATACGAAAGGCTCATTCTTGGAGGAACATGTTTTTGTTGAAACGAGCAGATAGCTCAAAGAACATACCAATAAGCACTTCTAAAAACATGCCGGGGCCGTGGGTAGCCTAGTGGTTAGAGCCTCGGACTCCAGACCGGAAGGCCTGGGTTCGATGCCCGATGCCACTAAAATATACCCTCCGAGTACACACGGAGTACGTGCTCGTTAAATCAGTGGGTCCGAAAGTCTTGTGGGCTGAATCACGAGCGCAGGGAGCTGGAGAATATTTCCCTCCTCTTCAGTTCCATGCCGAAATTGTGGAAGTGGAGATAGATGATGGCGCCATCTATCGCTATGTTCTATCGTCCATTCGGGAATTTCTCCGCGCTAAATCGTACTGTCACCTGCATGGTGCTCAAGGCTAAGGCCAACGACAGGCGTACTCCTCGCCCCTTGCCAAGATGAATTTCGTGGGCCTCTTTCTGACTACGTCAGCCAGGTGGCATTAGAAACAACAACACAACAAAAACATGCAAGTATAGGATATATCCATCTTGAAACTCCTATACAACTTTCTACATGTCAAGGTATTCTATTAATAACATTATCCAGGAATAGTGATACTATGTGTTGCTATTCCTATTTTAAGGTATCCGACTACGTTCGGAACCGTGATTTTAAAAAAAGCGCATAAATGGATAACTGTCATGATATTTAGTGTCACTTAGATTAAAATACATGTATAAAATTGTTTTAAGGACATTTTGACAAAAAAATTTATTTAAATACAATATTTCGGCAAAAAATTAACTTAGAATAATTTTTTTCCCAAATGTTCTCCTTTTGTGAATAATGCTTCTATTATAATAATATTTTGCCTGTCTATAGCTCAGACCACTGTACAGAGGCTCAACTAGAAATTTTGAAATATATAGCTTAGAAGTGGGTTTATCCATATTTTACGACAACAGAGGGGAGCAATTTTAAGAAAAAAACGCCAATAATTATTTAAATTCATGGTAACTCTGACAATAATGTGAATTTTTCAAAAATTCTAGTTGAGCCTCTGTAGAGAGGTCTGAGTTATATACAGGCAAAATATTATTATAATAGAAGAATTTTTCGCAAAAGGAGAACATTTTGAAAATGGATCATTCTATGTTCCTTTTTTGTCGAAATTTTGTACTTAAATAATTTTTTATTGCATTACTATTCTTAAAATTTTTTTATATACATTGTCTAATCTAAGTGACACTAAATATCATAAATATTATCCATTTAAAGGCTTTTCCAAAGTCACCGTTCCGAACGTAGTCGGATACCTTAATGTAAGGATGAAGGTGCTTGATTGTTGCAATCTAGTCTTCAGCAGCAATCTTCCTATGCAATCCAAAATATTTTCATTGGATTTAAAATCCGCGGAATGCGATCGCCAAGCAGAACGTTAAATATCCTCACTCATGGTTTTAACAATCCCGGACAGTTACTGAGTGATGACAAGATGCGTTGTCTTTTGTATAACGAAATCTACCTTTAAATACACCAAGTAAAAGAGGAATATGAGGTAATCGAATTTCGTTAATGTTTCTGCCGGCGTTCACAGTCCTATCTAGCATCACATATTGTGGATGAACTCCCATTAAGCATGATGCTAGTCCATACCATGGCAGCATAAAAATAACAATGTCTATTTTGCTGTTAAAAGTTTTTCTTGGATATTTTGAATGCGATACGCCCTACCACTTCAATGCCAGGTTACTACAATCTATTTTCACCTGAGATCAGAGCCAATCTTTCCATTACATACCAAGTCGTCCTCAGTCCAAATTCAATGTTGTCGACGCCATTATAAATAGGAGCTACTCTGCTTTCTGGTCAGAAAGACACAAACACACAATGTTCAGGAATATAATCCTTTTTAACTCCTTCAAGCGCCAGAAAATGATTTTTCGTGACATCTGAATATCTGTGGCAGCACAATGTAGGTTTTTGTCACTAGATCAACTGTGGTGTGATGGTTCCTTTTTACCTTTAGGACAATATACCAATTATCTGGAGCTGTAGTACTGTAAGAAATACCTCCCAGTTTGTTCTATTACATGTTAAATTTTTTGACGATATCCAAAGTCGGTATGCGACGCTGTACGTCATTTTGAATTCCCTATCAATATTCCCTATTTGTTGTCTTTTTTGCAGGCTACAAATAAGTTTTTTAATAATTCTACTTGTAAATAATTCTAAATGATATTTGCGGAATGTATTCAAAATTTCTTCACAATCATTAATTTATTGTTTCTAATTTATAGATTTCATTATAATCAAAGGTACCTAACTATATCCATAATGTACAATCCCTTATAGTTGCTGTCAAGTGTGAGCAACGTTTATATATAAAAAAAAATGCATGCACATTACGTGTCCTACTTCATCATGCAATTCTGCTAATTTATTTATGCTTGTGTGCTTTAATTCTGTTTGCCAGGAAGGAAGGAAAACAAATCAATAAACTTTATTTATTGTACGTATACAACACAATAAGAAGAAAACATGTTTCAATTTGAAGACAATTTAGAACGAGACAGGATCTGAAATTAGAACACAGATCTGCCGCCTCTGGCAATTTAAAAGGCTCTAATTCTATTAGGCGTTGTACCGAACGGGACTTGTGTAACTGGCAAGCCATTTGATGCTCTTTAAAGTCTAATTATGCCATACTTTATCAATCGTAGGGGCTGGAGAACGGGAGATGCACAGGTTCTCAACAGTCCATAGCCAGAATTTTCTAATGGGCGAAATATTTGGAAAACTTGCTAGACATAGCACCAGTTGAACAACCAATGTGTTGAAGTAGGTCAAAACACAATGGTAAACATGAAGTATTTTGTTCATTTGTTGAAAAATAACATCTCCATAGCCTCAAAGTTACAGCTTAGCCACCAGTCTTAAGAAATGTAACTCTGGGTTGTTCGTGTCATTTGCTTAATGACTGCCAGTACCATCACACCAAGCGTTGAGGTTGTATAAAAATAATGAATACAAATTGGCCACAAGCATTCTCTTCTGTAGCTCCAGATATGGATATGTTTATGATGCTACATGTAGAACAGGGACTCATTTTCCAAAACGACATGTTGTCATTCCTGTATCCAATTTTATCATCAAGCACACCGCGTTCATGGCGCTTCTCTATACTGCAGTGTGAAGGAAACACACAATATAGACAATTCCATACGTCGTCTGGACATCATAGGACTATCCATGTTGGATAGTTGTCGCATAGGAAGTAAGCCCATTTACTGATTTAAAGTCTGTAAAATAGCTGTATGATCCCTCAAGGTCAACTTGGTAGCTTATTTTTCTTCATGGGTATTAGCGGCAAAAGCTGTGAGATCCTTCATGATGTTCAATACGACCCTCCTATACTCATAAGTTATATATTCGCTTGACAGTCGTTAGATTCCAACTAATGTGAGTAGCAATATGGCGGGGCGATAAACAATCGCTCTCTGTAAGCTCCATCCTGCCGTTATTGAAATCTAACATGATCTGATAGCCATTTCCCCTTCTTATACGAGGTGTAACGTGATCTTCTCTCAAAGAACAACCAACATTCAAGTGAGATTTCTGAATGATAGAGATTTTGAAATGCAGTTTCTCCGTTCTGTGTCTTTTTTTTTCAGTGAAATGCCGAAGATTTGCATTTCTTAGAATGTTTTTCATTTTGGTTCTATAATGTCCATTTCCTTCATGGTGCTGGAATTTTAATGACCATCAATGCATTTGTGGCTGTCACCAATGGAAATTAAACATATCTTTAGTTGTTATCAACCCAAGTACAGCAATTTCCAAGGCCTTTTAAAATCTCATTTCTTCCTAGGGAATTCAAGTTGAAAATAATAGCAAAAAATGTTTTTTGAACCTTTTATATGTGTGTGTGCATACAAATTAGAGGGAATCATTCATTCAAAGTATAAATAGAGACTTTATTCAGCTGGTTAAACCAACAGTAAATATCGTAAAATATTATAATTTCTCCTTGTTTTATTATTTATATAATTTTTATGTATTTTTTAAATAACGTTTTAATGTAGAAATCATGTTAATTTTTGTAAAAGAAAACTTATTTGCTCTTTTGGCAACCTTTTCCTTTCTCTTTCTTTTCTTTCTTGTTTGATACAGATATTATAAGTGACACTTAATAGTGACGAAAAATCAAAATTTATTAGAAAGAAAGAAATTTATTTTACAATTATTTATTATTTATTTGAAATTTATTATTACTATAAATTAAATTTAGCATTGTATTTTACATTTTTTTTGTTTATGCAAGTATTTAAATTATTCTGTTTTTTATTTATTTTAACAGATAAGTGTAAGATATTAATATATTTATCTACGAGGCTGTTAATTTTTGTTTCGTAATAAATACAATCAAAAAATGTACGTAACTCAACTAATTATTTGAAAGTCAATACAAGAATCCATTTTCGAGAGATAAAAATGTGTTAAAAATATAAAAATATATTTATTGATAATTATGACATTTTCTTTTCTGAATATGATGTGTTCGCTTTGAGATGATTACATTTTTCTATCTGAATAATTCATTCTTTCTTATTTTATGACAATTGGTTTCTTAATTCTAAAATAAATAGTTCTCCTTTTAAAGTACTATTAGATTTTTTCAAATGAATAATGACTCCATTAAACTCTTTTTAAATCTTTCTTTTATCTCTTCAGCAAAAAATGCAATTTATAATCTGGTTCATTTTAATTTTACTCTATGCTGCACTTTTATTTTTTCTCTACTTATATATAGTTTTATTTCATTTTTTTTACCGAGAGAAAGAAAGGAGAGAGAGGAATTTGTGCTTACTCAATTGCAATTTTTTTTTCATTCGCTATGTTGCTCGTGCATTATAGGATTGAATGGTCCAATTTGCTCCGCATGTATGCTTTGGATTCAGTTATTAATTTAAATTATCGCTGAAAATGTTGAAAATGGGGTAATTCAAGGTACAATGGTATAAGTGAAAGTTTCTTTTGGAAAAGCATGGATCTATTTAAAAAACACTTTAATCATTTTAAAATAATTTTTTTTTGTCTATTTATCATTATTTGAATTTTATAATACTGTTAATTTATTAGCTGAGATAAAATAAAGAAAGAGAGTGTCATAAAAAGGCATTTCCCTGGCACATTAAGAGAACTTATTAAAAAAAAGATGTAACTATTGGTCGTTATTAAAATATTTCACTTCTTATTGGGAAAATATAATTTTTTTCTAAGGTAACATTTTGAAGAGCTATAAAAATTTAATATTGAAAAACAGTTTTTGAAACTGAAGTTGTCTCTTTAACGTAAAAAGTGAGTTGAAATAGTTATCTGAACAGAAAGAAGTCTGATTATGCCCATTACTTACCAAAGAATATACAAATGATTAATTAATGGGGGAGGGGGAATGACTGGTTAACTAGAGCTCCAACGCATTGCAAAGGAGCATTCGGATGTTAACTAAAGCAGGTAACATTACAATTTTAAGGTACATTTTCCATGCGAATATGGCGCCATCAACCCAAGTAGACTATAAAGCCCTCGAAAATGGATTCGTCAACATTATGAGCAGATTTCACCATTTGAGAGAGGGCATGCATAACAGATCAGAAGAGAAAAGTTAAGAAACAGAAGAAACACAGCAAGGAACTGAGTTATCACGGCATTCGCCCTTGGGTGATGCCCTACTCCTACATTTTCCTCGTGATCTAAAGGTGTGGGAGTGAATGAAGAACCAGGCGTTGCCATAATCTTAATATCCCTTTATTAAGATCTTAACTTAAACACTATACAATGATAACATTTGTATTTTAACTTAGCGGATCTGAGGTGAAGAAACCTACAATACGTATTACCAAATAAGCGCGACTTTAATCACTATATTTAACTTTACCGCCTACTTCTAATCTCAGTATATACACAGTTTTTAGTAGTTAATACAATGGTCCTACCTCTATATCCTAGGTAGCAGCAACTATCTCGAATCCTCAATGTCATTTCTTTATCTCGCATGGAATGGTATCCGCCTTGACTTGAACGCACTGGCAAGAATAGGTAAACACTTGAATATCGAATAACTTCTCACTTTTTAACTTTAACACTCCTAACCACAGACTAGCATAATCACTTCCCAAAGGCCACCCCGCTTACGCTTAACTTCTGCTATTTAAAAGGTTCTTAATTTGCATAATCACGCTTCGCTTCTGGATTTGGTTGGAAAGAATTTGCCTTTTTGGATCCAAAGAACCCAAGAGGAGTTTTTAGTAGAAAGCGTGATGAGCCCGTCACAGAGTTAAAAAGCAGATCAAAACTGTCAAGTTTAGAATCTCTCAGACTGGAGTAGAACTGTTTTCATCAATGAGGCCTTCTTCGAATAGAGCACTGATGATCTGCATAGACGCATCTGAACAGAATTCAGGACACAGAGGTGGGGTACTAATCTAAATATCGTCCACACTTTTGAAACCCAAGAGTTACGTTATGAGGTGTCATTTCATTTGATATCCGAATCATTATCATCAACGACATCTTTACAGCACGGTAGTACGTTGACGAGACCCTACAGCGATAACAATATACTTTCTATTACAAACCCCAGGACTAGAAAATGTCAACACCCACTTGCACACCAAACACCTTTCAATTGCTTGTACTAGTGCATCGCTAACTTATTCTTGGCCAGTGCGATCACCAAATGTATTTTTTGGCCCTGAAAATTTGTTCTGGATCGTGATGATCTAATTCATTAATTAGAATGTTAGAGGCTCTAACTCCTAGATGTTAGATAATCTAATGATGTTAACACGCAGATGTTAAACGAATGTTACACGATCTAACTCCTACAAGATTCCTTGCCAAAAGACAAGGAATTCAGTATGAGGATATCCGCAGTATCTAGAAGTCAGTGTCCCGTAGGATGACAACTTTTATTAAGGCAAGATGTGGACCAACACAATATTGACCTTTTTTGCTTTGATAATTCTATATATTCTGAATTTTAAAAAAATTCAATTCCTATGATATTGTTAACGTTTTATTTTCAATTAATGAATATTAATTGAAATAGACTTATTTCTTTCCGTTAATTTGGATAATTCTTTCTTGATGCGTTGCTTTTTATGTTATAGAGTGTAATTAAATATTATGCTTTTATTTTTTAATTAAAATTTTTTATGTATACAGGGTGGCTCCAAATTCATAGTACAAACGTTAAGAGTAGGTACAGGACATTGTAACAATCATTTGTTGTAAAGGAATGTATGGGCACAAGTGACGTGGTAAGGCGCAAAAAGGGGAAATAAAAGAAAATAGAAATTGTTACCGGTTAGTTTCGTTGCCGGTAGGAGGCAGTAGATGCGTAGAAGCCGTTCAGCATGTTGCATCTCAGTAGGGGATAGCACTGACGTTTACGATAGGAGAATTTACATATGCCGAAAATGCAGACATGCATTTCATGTACTGCCATGTAAATTGTAACGGCAGAGCTACAAATGTCTTACGCGCAGTTTCCTGATCGACGAATGCCGGATCACAGTATTTTTCAGCGGTTGCATTGCCAACTTCGTGAAACACGTAGGTTCTACGTAACTAGACATGATGCTGGTCGACAAAGAGCTGTACGCAGTTCAAGCCTGATAAACGTTGCGGCCGTTAGACCAGAGTCAAGTACACTAAGTGTTGCTCATCACGTGTGAGTCATATGACAGTTTGTAGAGTTTTAAACAAAAATTGCTTACACGTCTTCCATTTTCAGTGAGTACAAGCTTCGAATCCGGCAGGCTATCTTCTCCGACTACCAGTGGGTGGTACAGCATTGTGAGCTGCAGCTGAACTTCATAGTTCATGCGCTGAACAGTTATGAAGAGTTATTGTAATCATTACGCTTGTCAACGATGCCTTCAATAAACTGAGTTTGAGTTTGAATTTTAATGGCGCAAGGGTCAACTTCGGCCAAGCTGCGCCAAACAATAAACATTTTGTCTTTCCTTTCTTCTCTTTTTTTTGTGTTTGTGCCTCACCGCGTCCCTTGCTTCCATACATTCCTATACAATAAATGATTGTTATAATGTACATACCCTTAAAGTTTGTGCCATGAATCTGAGACCACCCGGTGTACATTTAAACGAAGTTTCATTTGTAGTATACAATTATCCGATTATTGCTGAAATAAATAATATATTTTAATGCAACGTGGGCTGTATTGCGGGATGGCTATTACACAGTTATATATATCTCCAACATTCGGAATATATATTATGGTATACAATAAGTAATATATAATCTAAAATCAAAAAAAAATTTGTGAAGGAACTGAGAATTTATTTTAATAAATCCATACTTTTCAATATATTTTTTTTGCGAAACTGTTGTTTTTAATGTTATCTTTTAATAAAGTATTTGTATAAAAACATATCTTAATTGATATAAATTAAGTTAACCTTTAATAAAACTCTGAACATAGTTTCAACATATGTAAACATTCCATATGAAACCCATGTATATGCATGAAAATGATTTGTCACATTACTTCTCAGGTTGTGAAATATTTATCGAAGTGGGAAACAACACAGAACATTATGTATTCTTTGAAACTTTAGGGATTTACACTAATATTCTGTACATTGTGATGAAACTATTATATTTAGCAGTCATTTCATCTTTAGTTACAACCAGTGACAGTAAAATGCAAATCTATGTTTATCTTGGATATATTACAGGGATAAATGCTTTTATCGCTTCTGTCAAGATAGGATATTTAGTACATAAAATACCGAGATTATTAGGATGAATGGTTATCCTGTTTCTGCAGTGAACTTACTTAGCAACGAAGCGGATAAAATCTTTAAATAGGAGAACAAAATACATTTTCTTATTATTAACTTCACACAAATGTGCTATCCAAAGTTTTAATGATATCTTGTTCAGAAATAATGATCTATTATTGTAGGGCGTCGAAAATCTCCATAAAAGTTTTATTCCTCTTACAGTAATTCATTTATATGAAATAATTAGGATTTTCGATGATTATCCCAAAAGCGAGGAGCTTTTGAGGATATAAATGTTTTGTGGATTTGAATAAAATTTTTGGAAAAAGAAAATCTTGATGAATATTTTGACCTGACACTTATTTTTTATCACTGTAAACGATATATCTATTAATATTTTAGGTTATGTACTATGTTGCTTTTATGAAATGTTTTCAATGTTTTTTTATTGAAAACAATTATAAAATTCCGGTGCACCACAAAGTACAACACGGGGCTTACAAAAGTAAGTATAAACACGTATTACAAAGGACAGGAAAAAAATTAAAGCCATGAAAGATTAGAAATACTTACAATAAATTTATAAAATTTTTCCAAAGCACATCTGGTGGAAATAAGTTGGTGAAGATTCGGAGGCCAATTTATATTAAGTCTCATGAAAGCCAGTCTTAGGATATTTCGTTCTCTTTCAAACTAGGAACACAGAAGGAGCACATATTCTACATTTTACTACTACCAATATCACAATCAAAAGAAGATAACGAAACTAAATTAAAATTGTTCAAGTAGCTTTTAAAGTTGCCATGACCAGTTAGAAATTGGGTTACTTTGTAATTAGTATAAAAATCGTGGCAGGCTAATTTCTCATTAATGGCTGGAAAAAATTTC
Source organism: Trichonephila inaurata madagascariensis (assembly GCA_019973955.1). Lineage (NCBI taxonomy): Eukaryota > Metazoa > Arthropoda > Arachnida > Araneae > Nephilidae > Trichonephila > Trichonephila inaurata. Next base: position 181,572 of record BMAV01017675.1, on the reverse strand, counting down.
TTTTTTAAGCTTCCTTTATTTGAAATGAGATATTCTTGGTTCCAAGACTGCACCATTCTTTCTTTCATAATCCTCTTGTAAAATGATTTAGGAATATTAGCGGTAATGTTAATTTTGCGCTTGGTTCCAGTTTTTGAAAGCTAATCAGCCCGCTCATTTCCAAGAACGTCCGTGAACAAATGCAAAATCTATTGAGTTGTTTTTATCTTTTAGGCTTTTAAGTTGCTTTTGGATCTCGACGATTATGTTGCTAGATGAACAAATGCACTTAAGAGAATCCAAGGAGGAAAGAGAGTCTGTACAGATGAGATAGTCTAAGTTGACACTATTTTGTTCAGTGATCCATTTAATGGCGGGGTTTAAACATAAAAGTTCAGCTACAAAAACGTGCTTCATCATGAGTCCTAAATTGAAAGTGCTTGGATTTAACATCACTCCTGAACACAAGAAAAGCGAAATCAACTCTGACATCCATTTTACTTCCATCAGTATAGCAAATAACAGGGAAATCATGTGTGTTTTTGTCAGAAAGTTGAATAATATTGATGGCATTCCTCTCTGAAGGGTGAGGTTTTCAATATTTATATATATATAACGGAATTATTTTATTAAATAATATAAACAGAACAATAGTTTAAATCAATTGAATTCTTAAAATAATTTTATTAAGAATTATACTGTAAAAATGTAGCAAATTTACAAATAACTGTATATACTGTGCAGCAAAATTACAAATAAAATTACAGTAAATGGTTATGAATATGTTTGAGATTCAGTAGTTTGGAGAGTTAAAGAATTGTTAGCAATTTTTATCGTGATGATTTTTTTATAGTAATTCTAATGTTTCCTTAAAATTTTTATCATATATATAGATATAAGCAACTCAACGAAGGGAGAGATATTTCTGTTCTTACATTAAAGGTTCTTTTGAATTTTGTTGAGTCAAGAACTGTATAAAAGGACATAGATGGAACTGATTTATTATATTTACTCGAAACTAAGCCACCTTTTTTTTCAATATTAAAGCTATTGAAAATCGGGTGTGGCTTAGAATCGAATAAAAAACGCGTCTGATGGGGCAATTAGAGCTATAATAGGTTATAGACTATTTTACACTATGTTTCATTTTCCACATAGACCTGCTGAGAATTTAGGGTGCAGCTTAGATTCGAGTAAATAAGGTAACTTCGAATTTAATTAATACTTGAAAATGACCCCGAGTGCAAACAAAATGAAATCTGAATCGAGTATAAAAAATAATAGTGTTTATTTGCTACCGAAGCAAATACTTTTAGAGAAATAATCTTGAGGTTGCTAGTCCTAATGCGAGAGTATTTTCATATAGCTAATTAGTTTCTTCAATGGCTCGACAGCCCTGCTTGGGCCCTGGCCTTCTCCAGAAGTTTTCTCCAGGAATCTCTACTTTTGGCAACTGTTTTTTAATTTTTGACTTTTAAAATTTTAAGATCCTTTTCGACACAGTCAGTCCATCTTAACAGGGGTCTGCCCCGAGGTCTATTTCCCATGGGCTTTGCCAGAAAGATTTTCCTGCAGCAGCCATCTTCATTCATTTTAGCCAGATGACCAACCCATTTAAGTCTGTGTAATTTGACAAATCTCACAATATCAGGTTGTTTGTAAATTTTGTAGAGTTCTAAGTTAGATCTTCTCCATTATCCATTCACTTGGATCCCACCAAGAATGCAGAGAGAGAGAGGAAGCGTAAGATCTTTCTCTCGAAAATTCCCTAAGTTTCCTCATCACGTAAGGTCAATGACCAAGCCTACGATGCAAAAGTCAGGGCAGAGCTTGTAAGACTTATGCAAAGAAGCAATATAGTTCTTAATTTGAGAAAACTGGATTTTAAATAACTCTTCAAGGCATAAAAACATTTATTTTCAGCAATGATTCTTTTATAAATTTCTGGGGTCAGCTCATTTTTCAGTTACTACACACTATTAGATCATACTCTCTCTATATATATTTATTTATTTATCTTGGTGGAATTTTCATTCGTTAATAAAATACATTTTAAAGCGCTCAATTGTGCTGAAATTTTATATAAATGATTACTTTTGGATGACAATACAGTAATTTAATTATAATTAATAAAAATTAATTGATTAAAACTAATTATTTAAAGAATTACAAATACAGCCACGTCGGCATTATTTTTGGCGACTTGTGTCAAAACTTAAAAAGGAATTTTGTCACATTTTAAAGCGCTCATTTGAAATGAAATTTTATATACACGATTGTTTTGGATAACAATAAGATACATTTATGATAGTTAATAAAAATTAATTACCACTTATTTTCTTGTCACTTATTATTTCATGAAATTTTTTTTTATATTACTTGTTATTATTTATCTCAGTTTCCAAATAAGTAACACTGTTAACTTTCTTTGAATTTAACTAATTATCTAGAAAGAAATAATCTGTGTGTTGTGATTCTATCGTATGTATATACATATTTATATTAATTGTAACTATTTAATAAAAAGTAGCTAAAATAAATTTTTTTTTGTTGATCTAAGTAGGAATTGACTTAAAATTTTTTTTATATTACTTGTTATTATTTATCTCAGTTTTTAAAGTATACTGTTAACTAAAGTATACTGTAAAGTATACTGTAAAGAAAGTAACACTGTTAACTTTCTTTGAATTTAACTAATTATCTAGAAAGAAATAATCTTTTAAATCAGAAAATTTTTGTAACAATTTGGAAATTAACTCCACAGGGAACAACTTATTCTTTGCTATTTTCGATACTGAGAGAATAAAAATCATGTTTTTCTCAAAGCATGAGTAATAAAACTTCACAAAAAAGTAAGCTTAAACTGTTGACTTATAAACTAGACTTGTCGATTTTTAATTACTCTCCATTATACGGCAACAAAGACTGAAACTGACAGCTGTAAGCCTTGCCCTTCGCACCAAAAAATACAAAGTTAGGAACAAGGCCTGAAAAAGTAACACCTGCTTAATTAATTTTCAAACAACAAAAAATGAAATTTTTTTTTTGAGTGAAAAGTAATTATCTTTCTTTCATAAAAAAATATGTTTGGAGATGGAAACCATCGAAGTACATGAGAACTTAGACTGCTTCTATGAAAATTAGTTCACTCTAATGGAAAAAGAATATACAAAGAAAGATGTTAAAGTTTTCTTAAAAGTACAGGTAATAAAAACGCTATCTTAAGTGGAAAAAAAAAAAAAAAAAAACAAGTTTTTTAACAGTTTTAAGTAAATATGTTCGGATCATTTTTTTCTTCTGCAATTTTTTGTTTTTGTTTTTTGAACGTGAGTTAAAGTTCAACGTCGATAATTAAAGATATAATTCAATTTTTTTGCTTTAATTAACTGAATATTTCAGTACCATTTTTTAAAAATGTTTCATTTACTGAAACTATTGACTTTTAAAAGGAAAGTATTATTTAAAATCTGAAATAAAAACATTAATATCATACCAAAATAATGGATTAAAATAAGGCCTCATTTATTATACGGATAAATATAACTAAATCATATTTCTCTCGATATCTTTCATATTATATTGAGATAATTGCAGAAAGACTGAAATTAAAATTTTTATGATTAAGAATTTATGACATGTGCCTCTGGGTGGGGTTGCTGGTTTGGCGTTGGCCTTGTGAGCTCAAGTCTGTGGAGTTTAACCCCAGCCCAGGTCAGTGGATTTTCCTGATGCAAAAATTCGAAAGCGTCCATGTCGTATCATTATGTGGCATGCTAAATATCCCTAAAGTGCTTGTTTGGATTGGGTGCTCTCTGCAAAATAGTATAGTTTCGCTTCATCAGAGTTCAGGTGCCTCCCTTTGTGAGGAATCTGGGCAACAAAATTACCTTGTGGCAATCCAATTATATGGTGTCGCAATAAAAGTTTTACCAGCTCCCGGGGAATGTACTAGGCCTGAAATCGTGAATACCAATCCCCAGCTCCATGAGAAAGAAAAAAAAAATGTGACATATTAAATGAACGCAAAATGAAAATGTGATATAGAAGGAGGGGAACATTTAATTCAATAATCTCTCTCTCTCTCTCTCTATATATATATACAGTCGACTCTATAATTCGAAACTGGAGAGACCAATAAAAAACTCTGAATTAACAAGAGTTCGAATATAATCAAGAGAGTAGAAAAAAAAAAAATCCCAAAATACACGAAGAGAAATTTTTTTCTAACCCATTTAAATTTGAAACTATATTATAAAACAACAATTGCATATATGTATAAAATTATTTTTAGGTATTTTTAAAAATAACTTATTATACAGTATAAATATTATACAGATGTTAAGAGTCCTTTATTATTAAAAGAATACATTTGTGCATTAAAAACAATTATTAAAAGAATACATACTGCACATAATTAATCTTTTTTGTCAAAAAAATCTATTATATTTAAAAAACTGTTTAATCTGTTATCGGTTCCCTCAGGCACTCCATTGGTTCTTCAAGGATGGGTCCAGTCGGTCCATGCCTTATTTGGTGCTACAAGTCACACAAATGAGTCATAAATCGTCATGTCACTACGACGCAGAATACACAATCCTGCCCATCTCTTCTTCACAATAGCGGACCATCCTTTCTAAACACATGTTGTAAGATATGTACGGCTAACAACAAGTGCGGATGGTCTATTGTCCACTTGAAGGAGGAAATCAATAAAAGTGTCTTTTTGCTTGAGGAACCGGGAAACAAAAAGAAAAATGGCAGAAATGTGGTCATCAAAGGGGCTATGTTACAGGGGAGACACGAAGAGACAATGCAACACAAAATATGTAAGCTCCAACTTGTTTTCTACAGGATTCTACATGATATTGAGTGTGCGAAATATCGAGAGCTATATAAGATAACTTCGAATTAGTGCGTGTTGTAGTCTGGCCAGCAGCAGATTTTGCTTCGAAATGTTGAGTTTATCAAAACGTATTGTTTTAATTCGAAATATCAAGAGTTTTTCTAGCTACTGAGCATATACTTCGAATTAGCGAGAGGTTCGTATTATCGAAGGTTTAAATAGTGAGAGTCGACTGATATATATATATATATATATATATATAAATCACAATTTCACAATCAATTAAAAATTGAATTACCGGAATCTTATAACATTAAATTCCATTTCAAAATATCAATGGCGAAACTAGAAAATAAATTTCCAACGTTTTCAAACAAAATTAGAAATTTATAAAATAAAAATTTATAAAATATCCAAGTGCAACCTTGGACTTAGGACTGATGTGCGGTTAAAATAGATTGATGGCGCCAACCTTCCCCCTATAGCAACTTGGTAAGTTATTCTGGAAATATCCATTTCTCAAAAATTTAAAATTCAAAAATTTAAAACTTTAAAAAATACTTAAAAAATTAAACTATTCGCCATCGCATTCCGAAAGATATTTTAATGTTAAAATGTTAAAATTCTAAAACAATCAAGTGCATAATATAAGTGAACCATCGAACACCAAAGATGATGCATCCATCTTTAAAAATAGTCGTATAGGATGAAAAAATATCTAAAATCCGAAAGTTCAAATTAAGAACCCATTATATTCACAAATGAATAGCGTAAATCATCACAAACTCATTCAAGAGCATCCTATCAATACTTCAATTCACAATTTCTGAGCGATTTCTCATATTTTCTACAACAATCACCACTCCTACATTGCTCATAACTCCCACTAATGCCATGCCAATCCAGATGATCAATATTCTCATATTAGTTTAACTATTTGGTATTAAATGCAAACCAGATTGTATGCAAAAAAGTTGTTGGACTGGTCATAAAAGTTTGATTGGTCATAAATAATTTTAAAGTGTAGTCGTGTAAATATTAGTCTATGTGTGTATTAAAAT
>BMAV01017675.1:137812-149116 GCA_019973955.1 Trichonephila inaurata madagascariensis | reverse complement strand
ATACTACTTCACACTTTTATTTTATATTACTATATATATATATATATTTATATATCAGCTATATTTGAATGCTTATATTCATTTCAGATTTTTTTTCTAATAAGCAGAAGATTATTAAAGTAATTTAAAAAGGAATTTTTTAAAACATTATATAATTATTCAAAGTATTTTCTTCATTTATTTTAAACTCAATCTTAAATTTTCACAATCCAAAACTGTTTTTTTTATCATCTGAACCCTGAAACCGGATAAGATTAATCTATTGGTGAATATAAAGTATGCAATAATTATCTTTGGTTTTGATCGGGATAAAACAATAAGACATCTGTGAATTTCTTTACGGATAACAGAATAAAGAGATAATTTGTACAATATTTAAGGAACGTTTGAAATGGTAGGATATTGTCTGTATTGCCTATTGCGTACAATCGTTCAGAACTCATCATGAAGTTTTTGGTTCTCTTGCTGGGCTTGGCTGCCGTAGTGCTGGCAGAGGAAGAAGATACCGGTAAGATTTCCTTTCACTACTCAATCCACTTTTCGACCGGAATTCTCAAATGAGTTTTTTGTTCTCTAATGGGGCTGCGTATTGGTATTTTTTACCATTGCAGACCTAGTTCATTCCCAAGGAGCTGGTATCACTTTTTATTTCGGCACCATATAGGCGATAACAATTGCCGAAAGTAATTTTGACGCCCAGTTTCCTCCCCAGAGGGAGGCACCTGATCTCTGACGACGCAAAATTGAACTTAGAAATTTAATTTTGCCTGGGGCACCTAATCCAAACGGGCACTCCAAGGGATTTTGTACATGCCGCATAATCATACATGGCCGCTGTTGATTTTCTGCATCATGAAAATCCACCGACTTGGCCGGGGTCGAAACCGGAACCTTGGATTCAGAAGTCCAGCTACAAATCAACTACGCCACCCAGTCGGCTTTGAAGTATTAATTAACTCATATTGAAAAATCACTTTGATTAGAACTGTAAGATACATATTTCTCTTAAGAGCTTATATGCTCAGCTCAGTTTAATTCTGGGAGCCCTGGACACATCTTGACAAAAGCAAAATTAAAATACATAACAAGGAGTCGCAAAATGACTGAATTTGAGAAATGGAACAAAAAATGTATGACAGAACTTAAGAAATATTTAATGATATTTTATCGGATGAATAAATTTAGTCTCCTCATTTTGAAATAACTGGAGACAGTTGATTGCACTTTGAAATGAACTTAATAGTGTGTAGGATCGTCTAATGCAATTCTTTGTAACAATATGAATTGGATTTAGTGCATAAAGTTTAGAATAGGAGTCACAGCATATTAATTTCAAAAAAAGTGATTTTAATTGAAGGAATAATCAGCAAAAGTAAGCAATTAATTGTATAATGTAAGAAGTAAATAAAGAAGTACTTTAAAATATGAATAGCAGAAGAAAGAAAAATATTAATTATACGAATCTTTAGAACAAACACTTAAACAGTTATTTCTTTGAAACAAATTATGAAATCAGGTAAGAAGTTTTAGAAATATTAATATAGTTATAAAAATGATATATTTGAACATGAATTCATTAAACGATTTTCGTAGAAGAGTATATTCCTTTAATAACTCTCTTAAGGCGCATTTCTTCTATTTCACTAATCTAGAAATTAAATTTTTTTGTAATACATGCAAAAAAAATATTGTGAAAACCTTCAAAACTTATTAACAGCAATATAGTTAAGCCAACTTATCGTAGCACCGACTGCCTTTGTTTCGTATAATCCTTTCATTGATATTATATGAAAGCAGTTTTTTCATTTATTATTAAATCATGTGTTTTTTTATTCACAAGCAAATCCATCAATATACAGATTAAATTGTTTTTGGCAAATGCTAATCAAGAAATTATAATAAATCTTAAAAAAAAAACACTGCATATGATGTTTACAATAATATTGTATATTATATTGAACGTTCTTTTAATATGAAGATAATTTTTTCCATTTAATAATTTCTGTACATTAATATTTTATGTGCTTAGTCACATGTAGTAAAAGTAATTAAAAGATGTATGTCCCTTTGATTTGAAAAATGTTTTAAAGTTCAATGTGATTTTTTCATTTTAATTTGATAAAGTTTTTCAGAACTTCCAAGGTTGGCCATGCAAAATCCTGATTTATTCGGTGGTGATATGGCTGGTATTGATGGACCAGAGGTATAAATATATATTTATTTAAAAATTTCTGTAGCTAAATGTTTAATTTTCAATCTTGTTATCAAAATAATTAAAAATTTTGAAGGAAAGAAAATTTTTGTTAAGATATCATTTCAAAGGAAAGTTGAATACTTTAAACTGCAATTTTTCATATTGCGCACTCAATTTTCACATCTGTGATGCGATTTCATTGCTTCAATGTTTTCCTCAAAAATTTCCGATAATAAAGAGAAGATGCAAGCGCATATAACACAAAAGAAAAGCTATAAATATGTCTATATTATACCATTTACTAAAATTGTTGAATTCTGAATTAATACAAGCTTTTTAAATTTTGATGGTGTCATTTAAAAGTTTCAATTTACTTTTGATAACACTAAAATATTATATCTGAACTATTTTGAGAAATACAGGCTAGCATACAAAGGTTTTAATTTAGCTGAAAACAGAAATTCAATAAATAATTTTGACTCGATTATGTAAGACTGCAAATGTTTTTAAAAAAGTTATATGAATTACAATTTTTATTAATTTTTATATCACTTAAAATATTTTTATTCCACATGTTTAAAGTGTATATGTCCAAATTTGAGGTTAAGTAATATTGAACGAAAATATTAGTAACTAAAATGGGTTTAGTATGAGTGGTAAATAAAATAAATTGTAGAATCCTTCATATATATTGGAATATTTATGTGTGATATAAGTTGGCTGTATTATTTTTTCTGCATAAAATGATGTCAACATTTTTAATTAATTTAATAACGATTACTTTCATCAATAGATTCTGTTGTAAATGAATCTTACGACGTTCTTGTTATTTCAGGATGCCGAGCGTAATGCTATTCCCGGACAGTTCTACAGATGGCCCAACGCACGAGTTCCTTACATTATTGACTACTCTCTCGGTAAGTTTTAACTAATGTTATTACAGTAGAAAGCCTTTTTTTCTGAATATGATGGTTTGACTTAATCACAAAAGAAGTTTTTAAAGTTTAACCCTAAAAAGTAAATAAAAATAATTTTGATCGAGAAATTAATTATCTAATATTAAATTGACTGATAGAATTTAATAAAAAGGATTTAACAGTATATCGGCTGTTCATAAAATGTATTTTGAATATTAAACTGTATTAAATATAGCATTTTGAATACATAATTTTTTTCACTATAAAATTTTAAATCTCTATAATAAGGTTTGTCTTTTTCGTTTATATTTATTCTGGTTAATTTCTTTCTGTTTATATAGGTGGCTACGATAGACTTATGAACCAAGCCTTCCAGGCCTATGCCTCTTCTACTTGCGTTCGTTTTGTTCCAAGAACCAACGAAAGAGATTACGTGTACATCTTCCCAGGACAAGGGTAAGTTTGAAATTTTTTTTATTTTAGTATTTGATTTCAATACCAATTAATTAGTCCTATTTAAAGCACCAAACTTTTATTTTTTAAATTTCATCAATCTACTAACATTTCCCTCGCAGATGCTACTCCCACGTCGGCAGAACTGGAGGACAACAGCCCCTGTCTCTCGGCAACGGATGTCTGTACATCGGAACAGTTATTCACGAATTGGGTCACGCTCTGGGATTCTACCACGAACAGAACAGATCTGACAGAGACGACCATCTTATCATCTACATCCAGAACGTTGTTAGAGGTTCGTATGGTCGTAAAAGAATTGAGTTTACTTTCAACTCCACACAAATATCCTAATCGGAATTATTAAAAAAAGTTTTAATACTTAGTTTCTAATTCAATTGGTTTCCCTTAATAAATCATAAGCTGTTATTAAGAAATTTTTTCTGAAATTACTTTTATATATATTAAAATAAGTGACGTGAATGTTTCTACTGTTTTGAACAGCTGGATTAAGTTTCAAAAATTCATTTCGTAAAATATTCTATTAAGAATTTTTTACAAGGTAAAATCCTATCTTCAAAAGTCGTTGAGAATCACTGTAAAAATATATCCCCAGCTAAATTGTGTAGAATTGTTGTTTTTATACTGTAAAAATCAAAGGAAATTGGATAAGGCATATTTTTATAAAAAGGCATATTTTTATTCTTTTTACAGGTATGGAATCCAACTTCGCTAAGTTAGCTCCTTCCCAAAACATCTTGTACACTGGATTCGATCTCAACTCCGTTATGATTTACGGCAACAACGCTTTCTCCCACAACGGATATGCAACCATGGTCGCAAGGAATGGACAGAGGTTGACTGAGCCTTATGAGAAGAATGGAATGACCCAATCCGATATCACCCGAGTCAACAAGATGTACAACTGTTAATAATGCTTTTTGAATGTTTTAACATTACTTTTGTACTACTAGAATTTAAATAAACAAAAATTGCATTATAGTGAATAGTACTAATCTTTTCGATGAAAAAACATAAATAATGTCTTACGTAGTTTTTACGTGATTAATAAGAATAAAATATAAATGCTAAATTTAAGAAAAATATGAACAAAAAACCCGTTCATAGAAAATCTGTACAAAATCTGACAAAAGAAACAAGCTCGCCAAATGTTTAGTCTACTGATCTAATAATTCTATGGGAGGTTTTTGGATACTTCCTTACTTTCCCGACAAGCCAAAGTTCAAGATAACTCGTCAAGTTGATAACCCCGACTTTGCATGTATCATATGCACTGAATTGGCAGGCAACCAGGTGCATCATTTCATATAATGTCACCAATACGATTGTGTTAATACGTAACTACTGTGTGGTTTTGCCTATAATAGTCTCCCTCAAACTCCCCCTTGGTAGTCGATTTCAGCAAAATCCGTTCTTATATGTTGCCAAATCAAAAGGTGTCGCCAAATGCAATACTCGTTTTCTAAATATTCGCGGAAAAAGATTTTCGACTTTTGGCAACTTTTTACATGATTTACATGTGCACATATGAATCATTTTTTAAACAAGGGTCTTCGAAAAAAAATCCCTCAAAAGAAATTTGAATTTTTTTTTGTTCGAAATGTGCTTGCGTCTCATTTAAAATAACAGCGAAACTCCCTGCTAAATTTTGGAAAGATAAGACCAACGATGAAGTTGAAAAAGTACCAAACAAGTGTACAAATATTCAAATTTATATCTAAGAATTAAAGCAAGTGAAATAGTTTATAAATTTTTGTGACAATTCTTATTTACACTTAACAATTATAATACTATTGACAATGTTTTTGCGGGACGCAAGTTTTTCAATAAGTATTAATATTTTCTTGACAAAAAAATGTGTTCTTGCATATTATCGCAGCCTATTAGCGACATGATATGAAACGAAGCACCTGGTTGCCAATTCAGAGCGTTCAACACACTGGAAATTGAGGTAGCCAACTTGGCAAGCTTTTAATAGAGTTGGCGATTGTTGTGATGTTACGTAAGTACCAAGAAATGTCTGACATACTACACATCTGGTCTGAGCTTTTTCAATCATTCTTAGGGCCGCATTCTTTACATTTACTTTGTTTCCTCTACTTTTGAGTGTTCTGACATTTGTGGTTTTACTTTTCGCAGAAAGTAATTTTTTCTTTATTGTTACTCACATGTTGTTTTTTCTCCTAGTATATTTGTGATTCTGTCTAAGATGATTTTCGTGTACCGTTAGTAAAAAGGTGCCTTTCTGAAAAGTTTGTGTTCTTTCAACGAATAGTATGAATAAAAACAATAAAAACATTAAATGCTGTTAAATCACAATCATATTATAAATAAATATTCTAGCCATTTCCTTGTTCCTCTTTTCTGTGCAAAATTGGTATTCTTTTTATCTGTTGTATTTACTTCAACGTTAGTTTGATTCTTTAACAAACTTATGTCTGATTTTTTTTCTAATCCGTTTCCTGTGGAATGGTGAAATCCTATTTTAACCCACACCTTAGGCAATGAGGTAAAACAAACTGTACCAATTGCGCTATCAGCCCATTTTTTTTTGTAATAGACTTCTATCCAATATAGGGATGACAGTTCACCAAATTGGTGATAAATAAATGTGAGGGCTAAAGGGCTAAAATAGAATCCAATCCCAAGGTTTTTATCCTTTCCAAACAATGATAACAGAGATTTGATGTTACATGAGAATCAACATTCAGAAGGAATACATACTTTTCTCCCTAAGAGTTCGAACAACAGTTAGTCTGCATTTTAATAATTCATCTGTGAAAAAATTATCCCCTGTAGTATTCCAAACAGTGCACCCGACTGGTTTTACTATCCCAAAACAATATTTCTTTCAAAATTTACGCGTCACGTTCATCACCAGAAAGCTTTCCAGTATAAGTTTCGGCAGAGTAAACGAAAGATGTTTTGACATTAGAGACATCAACCATAATTTAATTCTGTATTTCTCTCCTTAGCTTTGTTGGTAAATATTGTCTATATGGACACTTACCTCAGATAGGTATAAGCTGTTTACATCTATTGTGTTAAACTTTTCGTAAGGAAGGAGTATCTTTGGAAATCGGGTAACAAACTTGACAAGCAATCAACAGCTCTACATTTGAGTTTCGAAGTATATCTCGAATTGTCAGAAATTTGTATATTACACAAATGATCTGATTCGTCAGTTTAATGCAGTTCATCATAGCTTTTTCATTAAATTGATCAGTGACACCTTACGAAAATATTTTGATCTCCTTCTGAGGGAAGAGATACTTACTATTCACGATGTAATATGTAGTAATAAAAATAACAGACTATATTATATGGACCCTATTTATAGTTTAGCTGCGAATTTGTACCTAACCAAGATTTTCTGGCATCCCAGGATTAAAGTAACATTATTCAACTGCAATCATTGGTTACATATTACACGTGACATGTAAAAGACCAATCGGGGAAAAGCAGCAACAAACATCACTTAATAATATTGCCATTATTAGTGTATCTCAGTATGCTAAAATCATTCATCGGCCAATCATTAAAGTAGGGTCTATTAAAAATGATAAATTTGTTTTACTTGCATTTATATGAACGCTAATAATATGTGCCTATTCAACCCAGTCAGGTAAAGTGTCAATTTTTCCCCCTCAATGATTTAAAAAATATCTACGATTCCGAAAGCATTTAATATTAAATTGATGCTTTTTGAGGAATACATACAGTTTTAACTATCAGAATTAAAATCTGGGGAAGATATCCAAAGATCAGTTTTAGGCATGGGGACATCAGTTTTAGATATTGACCTACAATGGGTAGAAAGGTTAAATATTGGTAAAAATGTATAGTTGGTTATTTAAGGAGATGCTCTTGTGCATTTTTGGAGATGACCATTTTTATTAAGATACAGAGTTCCCCAACCACACATACTGGCCACCAAAAGTTAAGGTACAACGCCTTTTTCGAAGCTCGCCATTAAAAAAGTAGCAGCAACAGTAAACTTCATTATTTATATGAATGACAATAACTTACTCTAAGGAAATTTATATGAAAGAAATGACAGTCACAAGTTTTATTTTAAGGAAACGGATATTTAAGTAGAAATTAGAGTGCGTTATGCTTTTTAAAAACATTTTTTTTTGTACTTATGTTATTTTTCTATATATTTCAAATTCGTTTATCAATATAACAGCTCACGAAAAAAAATGACAATTTCTTAACATATGCCAAATTTATATAAAAAGTCTATTCGTAAATCCCTTTCAAAATATAAAAAAAAAAAGAATAGTCCAAGAATGTTTCTGTAAGACATTTAATCTTCATTAAAATTAAATAAAAAGTAACCACATAAAATTCAGACATTGTACTCTCATAATGCTTCAGTAAATATAAATTATTGATTGGCAAAAGAAGACACAATGAAAGCAATGTTATCTGTTCATGTTTAACCTCGTACAAAAACAGGAGTAACATATTTGAAGGTGTGACGATTTGAAAAAATTAATAAGTAGCGAGAGTCTTACGAAATTAAATTATTGATTTTTATTACGTTTGCAGCTATTAATTACAACTTTTATATTTAGATACAGGGTATTCAAACTGTCGAATATTTTAATACTACAGAATATTTTATTACTGATGGAGAAGGCAAAAAACACAACGTCTCTTTCCAAATGTTTCAAGTGGACAGCTCTCTTCACTCTCTTCGGTAGGGCGGTCCCTTCTTACACTTTGCACTTCTCTCGAGGTTCGGCCTGCAGAGGGAGTGTTGTTTTTCTCATTGTCATCGGTTATCGGCGTGATGTCAGATGCAAGAATCCTGCAATATTTTAGGGGTGTACGTGTGGATGGGAACGACGATACGTTATATGCATAGGAAAGTCGATCTTACTGCTGCGAGGTGGGAAAAAGTTACAAAGGGTGAAATAAATCGTTTTTTAGTAGGATACAACAAAAACAAAGTAATAAAAATGTCCTACAGATATTTTTCCATTCAAAACCATCTTGCCTGTTTAATACGGAGATTTCTTTATAACTTATCAGGGATAATATGTCATGGCTGGTTACAGTACATACATACTAAAGCTTATATGAGAAACTGCTTACCTCATACAAGCGGCTTCTTACATGAGATTCAGATTAAATCAGGATACACATATATGAAACGTACTAACTATAATTATTTTTCGATTTAGCAATCATAATCTTTGTGATTATAAAATGTTTAGTATTTTTAAATCTTGTATGATTAACAAGCGTACCTCTGGTCAAATCTAGTGTTAATTTTATATAATAATTGTTTCATAATGGAAATGAATGTCTTTTTAACCCTGTACCTTCTGCATTATGATTTACTGTAGTATTTTTCATGCGATATATTTTTTTGAATCACTTCATTGAAAATTAAGTGATATTCATAAACAAAATACTCAACATTGGGAAATTCAATCCGTTAGAGCTAATTAATTAATTAAAGACATTCAACTGTAAAATTAATTATGTACATTGTTCACTTAAAATAAAAAGCCTAATCGTTTTCATTAACATACAAAAAAAAATAAGACACTTATCTTTTTTGACATTAACTATTTTTTCGGAACAAAAATGACAATCTTCGCAATCCGATCAAAAATGTCTGCTGGAAAACAAATTTTCTGCTATTAAACTATTCGCCTTACCCGCTAAGATACTCATCATAAAACCCGTGTTGCTATACATCTTGGAAGAGTGGATTTAAAAGAATATTCCTGTTAAGTATTATCAGAGTATTCGTAAAAATGGTTATTCGATGTAATTTTAAAGTGTGTAGTACTTATAAGTACCGTCGGTAGATAAAGAGGGTTAAACGTATATAATTCTTTAACATCAATTAAAACAAAATGTATGTTTATCTGAAAAACATTTCTTTAGTCCGTGCCTTTTTTAGTTTCACATTACTTTTTCTCTTTTAATTTTAGTATCAAATTTGCAATACAAAAAGAAGTATATATTACTATAGCACTATTATGTCATTAATCAATTTCTCAGTATTAGATATTTCAGTCTTTTTGATTTACTCAACTTCCTTAGCAGTACAACTCTTAAAGGATTGATTTTTTATTAACATCATATTTCAAAGAAATATGAGGTTATCAGTAAAGAATCCTTATGGTTTTCAATCATGGTCAAGTGACGAGTTTGACATTTGAGTCCCCCCCTCTAAACTCCTGGCCCTCTTTTTGGAGCATTTGTGATTGTATTCTATTTATGATTATTCTGAACCATTTTGATTCATACAGAATTATTTAAAAATCAAATACAATAGGATATATGCTTGACTCTGAAATAACCCTTAACTTAACCCTTTAACTGGTTTGCTCGTACACCGTATGGGATACCGAAAACTGGCCACAACCAGTTTACCCGTACGTACTGTAATTTTTTGTAATTTCGGCATCGCGCGATGTTCCTTTATTCTTCTGTGATTATTATTTTTTACTTCACATTTCGTTTTTCGTATGTCATGTTTTTGTTTTATTAAATCAAATTTTAGGGAAATATGTTCTATTAGACTTAAGGTATCCGACTAAGTTCGGAACCGTGGTTTTGCAAAAGTGTATAGTTGGATAATATTTATGATATTTAGTGTCACTTAGATTAGAAAATGTATATAAAATTGTTTTAAGAATAGTATTACAATAAAAATCATTAAAGCGCAATATTTTGACAAAAAATGAACATAGAATGACCCATTTTCAAAATATTCTCCTTTTGTGAAAAATGCTTCTATTATAATAATGTTTTGTCTATATAGCTCAGACCTCTTTACAGAGAGACTCAGCTATAATTTTAGAAATATATAACTTAGAAGTAGATTTATCCATGTCTTACGACAACAGAGGGGAGAAATATTAAGAAAAAAACGCCGATAATTATTTCAAATGGTTTAACTCTGAAAATAATGTGAATTTTTCAAAAATCATAGTTGAGCCTCTGTACAGATATCAGAGCTATACACAGTCAGAATATTATTATAATAGAATCATTTTTCACAGAAGGAGAACATTTTAAAAAAGGTTATTTTAAGTTAATTGTTTGCCGAAATATTGTATTTAAATAATTTTTTTTGTCCAAATGTCCTTAAAACAATTTTATACATGTATTCTAATCAAAGTGACACTAAATATCATGAAAATTATCCATTTATGTGCCTTTTTAAAATCACGGTTCCGAACGTAGTCGGATACCTTAAATCGGGGGATTTAAGAGATTTTTCCAAAATTTGGGACAGTTTTAGAGACACCAGCATGTACATTAATAGCAGTGCGCTTGGTGTCGGTATCTTGTTAAAAAATGAATTCGTCTACAATATCCAAACTTTGTTCAGATAATTTAAAATTGTTCTTTAAAATATTTAAATAGAACTCATGATTCACAGTACTATCAAAAAATACTAAATTATCTAACCCTGAAGCCGATTTACACCCCCATCTCCATGCTACAGCATAGAGGTGGAGGTGTTCTTGTTCGAACTAAATTCTCTCTTAGGATTAAGTTTCAAGTTGAAACTTTTTTTTCTTCTACCAACTATTATACACTCGTCAGAAACAAAAGTGCTGAATTTTCTCTTATCTCAACCAATTTGTTTTCAATGTTGATTTTTCTGATACTTAATCCCAAGATTTTAGTTGGAACAGTGAAACATGGAGGTGCAGGTGATATTGCGGGTGGGGGGGGGGGGGG